>RJWT010018209.1:0-18979 GCA_004365215.1 Cuniculus paca
AAAATACAAACTACTATGTTTGAACAATTTTATATTTTGTATATTTTTTACTGCATCTCATGTCATCTTAATATAGAATGCATTATGCTTTGTCAGAGATCTGTTTCCTCTCTCTCTGCTCACTACCCTTTTCCTTTCTTTCTCCTTTTCTTCTTTTCGTTTTTTTTTTTTTTACTTTCACTTTTTCTTCCTGTCTCTTTTGTTTCTCAGACTGACATAGAAAATTAGGGTTTGCCAGGGATCTAGCTCAGTGGCCTAAGTGCCTGCCTGGCAAGTGCGAGGTCATGAGTTCAATCCCTGGTGCCGCAAAAAAAAAAAAGAAAAGAAAACTAGGGTTTGGCAGGCTGGTTGGGAAAGTGAGTGTGGCCTATTAATTGTAAAGTTCCAGGACACACTCAGAACAGTTTTTAAGCCCTACCTGTGAACTTCTCGCGAGAACCTGAGCAGTTATGTATAGGACAGCTTACACCTGACATTAGTCTGAGGAGTGAGCAATACAAAAACTACAAACACCACTGAGTTTTTTGCTGTGTTCTCTTTCACAGTAGTCTGCACTCACTCTAGACTGTACTTTCTCCCCCCACTTTTACATGCCCCAAACCTGTTCTGCAAAGCCTACTTCTTTTCCTACTTTTAATAAATGTAAAACCTCACTACCTTTTGCTCTTGTCTTGACCAATTCTTTGCTCAGGACTGAAAGAATTAAAAAACCACTTCTAGAAACAGATTCCAGCAGCCCAAGACCTACTAATGATCTTTCAGTATCTTAGTGTTTTCCAGATTTCTGGAATTTCTGTAGCTTACCTTGATGTGCTTCAATCTTTATGTGAAACACTCAGTAGTCATATTTTTTTCAATCTGAAAATTCTTCTTCATTTCTAGAACACTATCTTTAATTATTTTATTACTAATTTAATTTTATTCATTTTTGTTTGTGGAGAAATTCTAGTCAACCTCCTGAACTGAGTCTCTCATCTTTTTTTTCCCCAAAAAATAGTCATTTTTGTTTACTCAATAGAATAACTAGACTGTGTTTCAGGATTTTTTAAGCCAAAGGTACTGGATTTGGGTCATCCATATCACTTAGCATCAGGTGTATAAAAGATGTGTCTGAAAAAGCAAATCACTATGATTCTTTCAGGATTTTAAATTTACATAAACTTTATGTTGGGAACTTTGAGTGAACTCATTGGTCCCTCTGTTGAGTAATGTATTTTTGCCCCAAGAGGCATTCTGCAATATCCTTGACCCAAGAGGTAAGTGTTGGTAGTGAAAGGAGTACATTTTATCTTAAGTATCTGAGCACTGCTTTACTATTATAACTCCTGCTTCAGAGAAAGAGATGAGCTTCTGTGTTGGTGAGCAAAATAGAAAGAACTAACTTGTGCCAGGGATTTAACTCAGTGGCGCTGTGTGCGCCTGGCAAGAGTCAGGTCTTGAGTTAGATTCCCGGTGCCCTCCCCCAAAAATGAACTAACATATTATAAGTGTATTAAATACAAAGCAAAAGCATGCTTTAAAAATCTCCACATCGTGTTTTGAAATTCATTCTTACAGTAGCCATCTTAAAAGCTATTATTATGCAATGGAAAGCAGAACACTGAAACCACCCCTCCTCCTGGATTTGGAGGCAGATTTATTTTACATCAATGCGCACTGATTGGGATCATTCCCAAAATATCAGACCCTGATTTCTGGTGGTCTAGGGCTTAAATGGGATAAGGAAGCAGGAAGTACAGAGGCAGAAGAATGGCTTGTCAGTTGGTATTTGTTGTCAGAATATGTATCATAGTGACCAGCTATGCATCCCAGTGACCAGCCATTTCTAAGAAACAAAAGTAACAGGAACTGGAACCAGAACAACTACCCGGGCAACTAACAAACTGAAGTATATTGGTGGGGGGTCATCTTCTGCTACAATTACAGGCAGCTAAATTGTATAAAAATTAAAATACAGTCAGAAAGGGACAGGATTCTCAAGGAAATTGGTGAAAGGTGGAGACATGAAAACTGTGGTTGGAAATATAGCTGAAGAAGGCCAGGCCTCAAGATAAAGACATAATGGTCAGACTTTTGTACTTTCCTAAGGGATGAATGGAATATTGATTGTACTGTAATGCACACTACCCAGTTCATTAAGTCCAGATATACCCTAGATATCTGGGTAGATGACCAAAATACCTAGGTCCATTCCTTCCCCAAAATGTTCCTGTTTTAGAAATTGTAGATAAGCCAAGGTTAATGATGTCATCCCATATGCCATGTTCCCTGCTTCCCTATTGGATTGATATTAACTAAGTGGCTATACTTGCAATCTTACTGACTGATTATAGTTGGACTGCTGTTGTAACCACCTCATGGTTTTGTCCTATAAAACATTCTCTGAGAAATGACCTCAGCAGCAACCCACTTTTGGGGCCTCATGTCTCAGGAGAGCTACCTCTGTTATCCTTTGGAATTCATTCTTTGATTTCAGGAGACATGAACTTGGCACATCTGACATCTAGCATGGTAGGAGTTATATTTCTCCTATAGCATTATGATTTTATTAATAATTTGTGAGAATGATGAAAAATATACCCTAAGTAAATATCATATGTAAAAAGATATTTCTGTATTATTAAAAATGTTTCTAAACTAAATGACCTTAATTCTAACATCTAGACTCTAGATATTCATTAGGTTCATAAAACATTCATAACTGTCTACACCTAGTCCCTGTTTTCCCATAGTACTTGAGATTCTGTGTGTGTGTATGTGTGTGTGTGTGTGTGTGTGTGTGTGTGTGTGTGTACCTTCATAAAAAGGACAACCCTTTGGTTGGGTCTCTTAAACTTTCCAATAGTTGAATTTTTTTCCAGAGAAACAACTATGTTTTTATGAATACAATTCTTATTTTAACTGATCCGGTCTTTCTTTCCTTTCTCTAAAATCATTAAGCAGAATATAGAGCCCTATTCTTTCAGCTTTCTACTTGAGTGAACCTTGATTGGAGCAAAATAATTCTTGAACAGATGAGTCTAATCTTACCTGAATAATGAAATTTTAGTAAGAGTATTGAAGGCAGTTGTGTTCCTGTTTTGGCAGATCCATGTTTAGGGCGATGAGGGAACTTTGGAGAGAAGCCATTCCTAGCCTTAAGCATATGAAGCAGGAGAAGAAAGTCAGAGGGATCTTAGTTCTGAGACAACTTCTTTGACTGTCCTATTTCTTTTGTCCTTCATGCTCAGCATGCTTAAATGCATTTAGGATATTATTTTCTGAACCCTAACACAGCGACTGTAGGGAAGATGAAGCGAATATGGTAAAACTCACACTTAGCCATTTCTTTTTTTAAAATGTATAATGAATAAAGAATAAAAACGATGATGCAGAATTTCAAAACAAAATAATAGGAGATTAGCAATGGTTAATATATTTTGTATTGCAATCTTCAAAGTAGTTCCTCAGATTAAAAGTTATAGGCATGAAAAAGTGATCAAACAATGAAAGTACAAACCATTCTTTTGGATGAGCTAACAGAGATGAGTAGTATAATTATCTGTGTCTCCCCAATTCCACTATTTCTTTCCTTTTGAACAGTTTCTTCCGTTTTCACTTTTACAATTTCTATTCTACATTTTGGATCTTATTTACTCTTTCAGGTTTTTACACTAAGGAGATAATACGATATTTATACATGTGAGACTAATTTATTTCACTTATGAATATGGCCTCAAATTGCATTCATTTACATATAAAAGACTCGACTTCATCCTTCCTTATGGCTGATAGCACTCCATTGTATAAAAATATCACATGGTTTTTATCCATTCTGCATTTGAGTTGTTTCCAGGATTTAGCTATTACGAATTGTGCTGTTATAAACATGGGTGCACATATATCACTGTGGTATGATGTTTTCAATTCTTCTAGGAAAATACCCAGAAGGGGAATATCCAGAAGGGAACCTCCAATCCTAGTTTTTTGAGGAATTTCCAAACTGATTTCCTCAGTGGATATACAAGTCTACACTCCCATGAAGAGTAGAGAAGTGTTCCTTTTTCCCCTGCCATGCCAACATTTGTTATTGGTTGATTTCTTGAAGATAGTCATTCTGTCTGTGGTGAGATGAAATCTCAGTGTTGTTTTAATTTTTATTCCTCAAATGACTAGTGATTTTGAACATATTTTCATATACTTACTTGACATATGTATTTCTTCATCTGAGAAGCATGAATTCATTTCAGATGTCCAGTTTTGAATTGGGTCTTTGAGTTTGGGGAACCTGATTTTTTTCGATTTTTTGTGTGTTCTAGATAGAAGTCCTTTGTCTGAGGAAGAGTTGGCTGAAATTTTTTACCATTTTGTGGGTTTTCTTCTCACACTGTGGGTGATTTCTTTTGATGTGCAAAAACTTTTTAATAAGATGAGATCCCAGTTGTTGATTCTTTGAATTCCTGTTCAATTTTGGTTTTGATCATAAACTCTTGGCCTATCCTCTGTCTTCAAGATTTCTACATACTTTGTCTTTCAGGAGATTTAGTGTTTTGTATTAATATTTAGATATTTGATCCATTTTGACTTTAATGCATGGTGATAGGCAAGGGTCTAGTTTAAATTTTTGACATGTGGAAAGCCAGTTTCTTGAACCCTATTGATAAGAGGGGCTATCTTTCTTCCAGTGAACATGTTTGACCCTTTTGTCAAACATAAGGCGACTCAGTGTGTTTGCAGTTGTGTCTGTCTGCATCTTCTAATGTGTTCCATAGATCCTCAGGCCTGTTTTTATTTTTTAACGAGTACTACGCTGATTTTATCACAGTAGTTTTATAGTATAGTTTAGAATAAAGGATGTAATGCTTCTTGTCTTGCATTTGTTGCCCAGGATTGTTTTTGCTATTTTAGGTCTCTTCTGGTTCCGGATGAATTTTAGGAATGTTTTCTCTAGATCTTTGAGGTATGCTAATGACATTTGGATTCAGATTGCATTAAATCTGTATAACAGTTTGGGTAATATGGCCATTTTCACAATGCTGGTTCTTCTTATCCATAGGCAAGTGATATCTTTCCATTTTCTAGGATCTTTGATCTCCTTTTCCAGACTTCTGTAATTTTCAATATAAAAAGCTTTTACTTCCTTTGTCAGATTGATTCCTAAGAATTTCATTTTTTTGGATTCCACTGTGAAAGGTGTTGTTTCCCCAATTTCTTTCTCATTGAGTTTGTTGTTTGTGTATAGAAATGCCATTGATTTTTGAATGTTCACTTTGTATCCAGCTATCATGCTGAATTTGCTTATTAAATCCAGTCGTTTTTTGGTGGAGTTTTTAGGGTCCATGTAGAGTACCATGTCATCTGCACATGATGGTAATTTAACTTCTTCTTTTCCTATCCTTACTCTTGCTATTTCTATCTCTTTTAATTTAATTTAATTTAATTTAATTTTTGGTACTGGGGATTGAACTCATGACCTTGCACTTGCCAGGCAGGCCCTTGTTTTGCTGAGCTAAACCTGCAGCCCTCTATCTCTTGTCTAATTGCTCTGGCTAATATTGCCAGAACTATATTGAATAGGAATGGTGATAGTGGACATCCTTGACTTGTTCCTGATTTTAGAGTGAAAGCTTTCAGTTTTTATCCATTTAGTGTGATGTTGGCTGTTGGTTTGTCATAGATGGCTTTTATCAGATTGAGGTAGAAACCATCTATTCTGATTTTCTGTAAGGTTTTATCACAAATGAGTGTTGGACTTTATCAAAAGCTTTTTCTGTTTCTTTTTTATCTATTGAAATGATCATGTGATTTTTGTCTTTCACTCTGTTGATATGGTTTATTATGCTTATTGATATGTGTGTGTTGAACCATCCCTGCATTCCTGGGATGAATCTCCCTTGTTCATGGTGTATAACCTTCTTGATGATTTGCTGCATTCTGTTTGCTAGTATTTCATTGAGAATTTTTGCCTTCATTAGGGTGATTGACCTGTAGCACTCTGTTTTGATTGGTTCTTTCTCTGGTTTCGGTGTCAGGGTAATACTTGCCTCCAAGAATGTTATTGCTTATTTAGGGAGAATTCCTCTCTTTTCAATTTCATTAAAGAGTTTGAGGAATGTTGGCATTTAAATCTTATCTAAATTTCTTGTAGAATTCATCTGTGAATCCATCAGGACCTGAACTGTTTTGTTGATAAGTTTGTAATTACATTTTCAATTTCATTAACTGACATTGGGTTATTCAGACTTTTTACACTTTCTTGATTCAGCTTTGGTAATTCATACATTTCTGGGAATATGTCCATTTCTTCTGTGTTTTCCATCCTATGAAAGTAAAGATTTTTGAAGTAGGTATTGATGACCTTCTGAACTTCAACAAGATGTGTAGTGATTTCACTCTTTTCATTCCTCACTGCAAGAATGTGAGTTTTTTCTTTCTTTTCCTGGATAAGGTTGGCTAGGGGTTTATCAATTTTGTTTATTGTTCCAAAGAATCAACTCTTTGATTCATTAATTTTTGTATTGCTTTCTTAGTCTCAATTGTGTTGATTTCTATTCTGATCTTCATAATTTCTTCCCTTCATGGACTTTGGGTTTGACTTGCTCTTCTTTTTCTAGAAGCTTGATGTATAGCACTGGGTTGTTTATTTGTGCTTGTTCTGCTTTCCTGATGCGAGCATTTACTGCTATAAATATACCTTGTAGGACTGCTTTCATTGCATCCCTTAGGTTCTGATATGTTTTATTTGCATTTTAATTTGAATATAGATATTGTTTAGTTTCTTTTTTAACTTAATCTCTCACCCATTGGTTGTTCAGGAGGGTGTTGTTTAATTTCCATGTGTTTATGGAGGTTTTGCAGTTTCTTTTGCCATTGATTTCCAATTTCATTGTACTATGTTCAGATAAAATGCATGGGAAAATTTCAATTCCTTTTTATTTACTTAAGCATGTGCTATGGGCTAGTATATGATCTATTTTAGAGACTGTCCCATGTGCAGCTGAAAAGAAGGTATATTCTGATGTTGTTGGTTGGAATACTCTGTAAATGTCTAAGTCCATTTGTTCACGTGTTTGATTCAGTTCTGCTATTTCTTTGCTAACTTCTTGTCCAGTTGATCTATTTGTAACAACGAAGTATTAAGATCTCTGTAACACTTGTGTTATTGCTTATTTAATATTTTTCTTATATAGCTGGGTACTCCTGTATTTGGTGCATATATGTTTGTGATTGTTATCCCTTCCTCTTGAATTTTTTCCCTAACAAGTATGTAGTGACCTTCTTTATCTCTTTTGACCATTGTTGGTTTGATGTTCATATCGTCTGCAAGTAGAGTAAGTACCCCTGGTTTTTTTGGGTTCCTGTCACATGGAGTATTATTTTCCATCCTTTGACTTTCAGTCTGTGAATTTCATTTTGCATTAAATGTGTCTCTTATATACAGCATATTATTAGATTTTTTTTCTTGATCTTCTCTCCCAGTCTGTTTCTTTTGATTGGTGAATTAAGGCCATTCACATTGATGGCTGTAAATGATATATATTGGCTTGTCTTTTTTTTTTTTTTTTTTTTTGCAGCACCGGGGATTGAACTCACAACCTTGTGTTAGCCAGGCAGGCACTTAGGTCACTGAGCTAGATCCCCAGCCCTGGGGTTTTTGAGACAAGGTCTCACTATTCTGTTCAGGCTGGCCTTGAGCTCACTTTGTAGCCCAGGCTGGTCTCGAACTCACAACGATCTGCCTGTCAGCCTCCTGAGTGCTGGGATTACAGGCATGAGCCACCATGCCTGGCCCTGGCTTGTCTTTGTCATGTTATCTTCCTGATTTGGGTTCCCTGCTTTTCTCCTCTGTTTAAGTGCCTGCCCTGGTTGGTGATTTCATTCTGTTGCAGTTCTTCAAATTGTGATCATTTTTACCTTTTTCTAGAGTATCTTTCAGTACTCTTTGTAGGTTTGGTTAGGTGGTCATAAATTTCTTCAGTTTTTCTTTGTCATAGAAGTATCTTGTTTCTGTATTAATTTTCAAAACATTATTTTGCAGGGTCCATAAATTTGGGTTGAAAGTTGTTTTCTTTCAGGGCTTCAAGCTCATTTGACTTGAGGATTTGTGTTGAGAAGTCTGCCATGATTTTGATGGGCTTTCCTTGATAGGAGACCTGTTTCTTTTCACTAACAGTTTTTAACATTCTGTTTTTGTGCTGAATTTCAGGGATCTCGACTATTATATGTCTGGGTATAGATTTATTTTGGTTATGGCTGTTTGGAGTTCTATATGCTTCACTTCTCTGTATGTCAGAATGTGTTGCTATGTTTAAGAAATTTTCTAATATTACTTCTGCAAATAGTTTCTTTATCTCATATCTGTTGACTCCTGTTTTTCATTGATGCCTATCAGTCTTCTGTTGGTCTTTTTTTGCATAATTTTGGAGCTGTTTAACTGTTATTTCCTGATTCTTTGTTATTCTTAAGAAATCTTTCCTTTTGTAATCACTAGCTGCTATCCTGTCTTCAAGGTCTCTGAAAGTCTATCTTTAGTTTTGTTCAAACAGTTTTGCCAGTTGTCAATGGAATTTTTAATTTCCTGGATATCTGTTTGAATCTGTTTCATGTATTCTAATTCTTTCCTATATTGTTGATTCAAGGTTTCTGTCCATGTCCTATGTTCTTCTATTTTTTTTTATTTGTGTCTTCTCTAGCTATGCACAGCAATTCCTTCATTATGGTTGTCATTTCTTTTTTTTAACCTGAGATATTATTTTCTATCTTATTTCCTTTACAGTTTCTTGGAGTTGTTTCTTTACTTCAGTTGTATCATTTCAGAAATGTCAGGTGTGTGACTTCCAGTTTCTTTTATTGCTATATCTCCTAGACTTGTTCTGTGTGGGCTGGATGTCTCTGACTCCATTCACCCCTTTGACTTGTCATTTTCCCGAGTTCCTCCAGATGAGCTGGATATGGGCTCCCAGGCACTTCTCACACTGACTGCCCATCCCAAAGTGTGGAGGAATGGGTCAAGTATTTGGATTTCTCCAAACTGAGGTTCCCAATGTAATGAAGAGGCAGCGGTGGAGCTTCTGTCCTCCTGCAGCTCATCAGGTCTCCCTCAATGGCAGAGAGGTACTGTGCTGGGTTGAGTGGGTCTTTGTCATGCCCATGATGCAGGTTGGGGCTCCCCTAGTGGAGGAGGGGTGCTGTTGTGGTCTGAATGAGACTTTACTGGGCCCACACAGCTGGCCAGGACTCCCCCAGTGGCAGCAGGGCCCTGCACTGGACTCTGCAGGTCCTCATCAGACCCAGGCAGCTGGCTGGGGCACCTGTTCCACTTAGCCATTTTTTCTCCTCTGTGAGACATGTTTTCCCAGAAAATTGAACCTTTCATGCAGTGTAGGATAGTAATTAAGGCAATGATTAGGAGTGAAGGCCTTTCAATCTCACCACCTGAGTCTGTCATTGGACTGGGTCTGTGGTCTCCATGACTGAAATAAAGAACTGAACCCACCCTTTTAATTATCACTTAGCACATAAGACTGTTCAGTGAACCCAACCATTACTTTTCTACTGTAGATTTGTACTTTAGTGTAGTAGTAGCCAGCTGGGCATCTCAGTACCTTTCCCTGAGGGATATAGGAAGTAATCTGTTTTCACCCACTTGGTATGACAAACAGCATGATGTGTTCACATATGCAAAAGTGCCAAAGCAGGATTTTGGATATA
Organism: Cuniculus paca; assembly: GCA_004365215.1. NCBI lineage: Eukaryota > Metazoa > Chordata > Mammalia > Rodentia > Cuniculidae > Cuniculus > Cuniculus paca. The sequence goes on from RJWT010018209.1 coordinate 9,691, forward strand.
CCTTTATGCTCCATTTAACTGGTTTTGCATATGTTTACTCAGTCATCATAGAGGGTCCAATAGGCCCACACTACTCCAGGATTTCTTTTTAAAAAGTTATGTTTTGATTTTTTTGGTAGAAGTAGCCCAATTCAGTACAACTGCAAATGTAAAATCAAATTTGGAAGTTTTTTAGGAGATCAAAAGTGAATCATAAGATTACTCATTCATGGATTATGAAGATGATCCATCATGATAAAATACATACTTTCATAACAGAAGAATGGTGTGGGTAGATAATGATGACGTTAATGATGACAACGATGATGATGATGATGATTTCAACATTGGCCATGTGAGCCAAGGTTCTTGTGACAGTGAAATGGAGCAAGAATCGACTGATGCAGACACAGGGAATGAAAACCTTCTTAACTCAGATGGCAAAGAAAACAGCAATGTGAGTGCATATTTAACTAGTCAAAATGCTGCAAAATGGCCATGGAATTAAATGGAATGATCCAATGTTAAAACTAGGTCCAAAAATACAGTGAAAGTCTTAGCAGGGGTGAAACATATTGGACAGACTGCCAGTCAGCATTGCCATTCAATACTGAAAGTGAAATACAAAATGCTACAATATACTGTTAAATACAACCAGGCTGAAATTCAGGTAAAACATTTTGTGTGTACCCATAGTCATATTCAAAACTATGTTTATTATGACACCTCACTAGCTGAACTGAAAGCATGCATAGTATTACTCTACTTAGCACAGATTTCTCATGGTGACCACAGGAATGTAAAAGACTTGTGGAAAAGCAATGGGTCAAAATATGGCATTAAAAATTTATGCACTTATAGATGCAAAGACTTACTGTTCTTTCAATTTAGTCATTTATCCTGGAACTCAACCATCAGGCTCTTATTCATATAGTAATAAATTGAATGATGTTGTGAACAGAGTTGTTGCTGCCATCTCCCAAATTAATAGGAATGTGACATTTGACAACTGATTTACCAGTTTCCAACTGATGTAATATTTGCTGAGAGAACACAAGTTGACCAGCACAGGAATTGTACACAAGAGCAGAGCAGGAATTCCAAATGAAATGTTGTACTTTTAAAACAGAATTGTAGGGCACAGTCTTTGAAATTCAGAAAAACACAACATGGGTTTTGTATATGACAAAGAAAAGCAAACTGGTACTGCTAATATCAACATTTCACCATGATGGAAATATTGACAGGGAAACCTCGACAAAATAGAAGCCTGAGATGGAAACTTTCCACAACAAAACTGAGTATGGGGTAGATATTGTTGTCTCTTGAAACACAAAGCATTGCCAATGATTGTGTCATAATCTTAAATATGTGTGTCATAAATGGTTTGATAGTTGATAAAGAAAATAACAAGTGCAAAATATCACAGAGACATTTTCTTAGAGAGCTGGGACTGATGCTCAAAAATGATCTTTTGTAATAGAGGAAAAACAAAATTTTTCTGCCCAGGGAACTTTGCAAAAAAAAAATTATGGGGCACAGTGGTGAGCTGACAGGTGAACAGGTAGACACAGCATCACAAACACCTACCACAACAACAGGAAAACAAAAAAGATGTCAACTGAATCCTGCAAGAAAGTACAGGAAAGCAAAACAAACATATTATCAATGTAAGCAATACCTGTATATGGAACATGCAGTTGTCATGTGTGAAGACTGCCTTGAGTGTGACAGCTGAAGCAAAGCTTATTTGTGTGGTAGATTTTTGTTTGTGTTTACAACATAGTTCACATAGGCTTTTATTTTAAATGTTGTCTTTTAGGTTTTGTAAGCAAGTAAACAGCTGATGTGAAAATATTGACATGTATTCTAAGCACTAATTACACATTTGATATTATATTTCATTGACATTTTATTTCCCTGTTAAGCAAATGTTGTATGATACAGCAGAAATCTTCTGATTAAGCAGGAAGAGAAGAGAGATGACAAGACTGTTATATAAGGTAGGAAAACTAAACACCTATGCTGTCAGTATAAGCAAAACACGTGCATGGACTACGCAATTGTCACATGTGAAGACGGCCTTGGTTGTGACAATCAAAGCAAAGCTTATTTTTGTGGTAGTTCTATTGGTATTTTCATGGCAGTTTATTTAGGGATTTACTTCTGATGTTATCTTTTAGGTTTTGTAAACAAGTACACAGCTGTTGTGAAGATGTTGATGTCTATCCTAAATGTGCAATATGTATTAAGAATTTAATAATTTATTTTACTGGTATTTTATATTACTGTTAACTACACACTATGAATATAAGAATTTCCTGATAAAACAGCAACACCACTAAGATGTCAATTATGTCCTATTAAAAGACCAGAAAAGCAAAAGACATATACTGTCAGTGTAAGCAATGCATGTGTAGAGAACATGCTCTTACTATGCGTGTAGACTACCTTAGGTGTGATAATTGAAGTGTAGTTTTTTTTATTTTAGAGTTCTATGAATATTTTCATTGTAATTCATATGATAATTTATTTCTCATGTTCTTTTTTAGATTTTGTATATCAAAACTCAGTTGATGTTGAAAATTTTGATGCTTTTTTGTAAACACTCAGTAAATAGTAAAAACTCAATACTTTATTTTTGTGATTTTTTTCCTTAAAGTACAAATTGTTTAATATAATAAAACTCATAAAATTAAAATTAATAATTCATCAATAGAAATAAAGAATAAACATGGGTCTGGCTGCCCCACAATTATGCACCTTAATGACAAAATCAGTGTTATGCTCTGAGGGCGACAGCAAGTTTGCAGGTTCATTGACTTCTATCATGGAAAAAGAATTTTTAAGACTTATCACTAAAAGACATGAGAAGGTTTATTAGAGATAGATATATAGGATACACTTGAAGAATGGAGTGTGGGTGCTCAGAGAAATGAAACACCATACAGTTGAGTACAGGGAATTTTTTATGTGTTTTGGGTGTTGGAAATCCATGGAACTTGATGACCTATAGTCTTAGTCTTATCTAGTGGATGGAAGAGGATGTTCTAATCTTAAGTGAAAGAAGACCATGATAATTAAAAATGAGATAGGCAAACTCATTTTTAGGTGAAAGTGAGTTGCCCAGGTTTACATGTTTTGAGAGAAAAGAAAGAGAAAAAAACAAATAAATAAACTGGGATTGTGCCCTTGTGATGGTTGATTGATTGTGTCAACTTGAGTAAGAGAAGCTCAACTGAATTGGCTCAGCAATTCCACACCCCAGAATGTAGAAGACCCACCCTAGGGCAGTTTGTCACCTGGATGATATATAGGGAAAACAAAGAAGGATTGATCTGTTTCTGTTTCTTTGGAGGAGCTCCAGCCTTTGCCTTCATCTTGGCCATCATCTCCTGGCTTTGAATACAGAAGTTTCAACTTCCAGCATAGGCCCATTGACTCCTAATATCTACTCACAGAGGACACTGCAGTGAGCTCAAGATCTTCAAGTGGATCCTTTCATCTCTAATGTGCAGACACCATCCACACTATTCCACATCTGACTCTGGAGGTAGACATTGTAAGCCAAAGTAAATTTTTGTAATATTTGTATATCTTGTATTATATCTGTTTCTCTAGTGTCACTGACTGATACAGTCCTGAAGCTGTGGTTTTTCTTAAAAGTGCAATTTTTAAATTTCAATTTTCTTGTCTACTTTCTACCTAATTTTCACTTCTATCCTAACTCAGGTTCAAATCCCATACCTATAAGTTCTTGCTCTCTGAATCTGGTCTTCTTCTGCAAGTTAAGGATAATATTAGCATCTATTCTTATATTAGTTGAAGACTGATCTATCAGATACACCTTTAAACCCCCTGGTACATGACAGAGTTAGAATTGCTTCTCTCCATAATTGTTTCTCAATTTGATCACAAATACGTGATGTGCGTTTAATTGCTATTTTACTGAGTATTCAGCTTTGTTCTCCTTAAGCAATTGTCACCTATCACAGGAAAAAAAATCAGAGTTTATGGCCTATTTGTGGAAATGAATAAACACATCAGGATAAATTAAAAACTCAAAATATCAGAAGCAGGCATGAAATTCCATTGAGGACTTTTAGAAAGACAAATGTAAGAGTTACTAACCATCATGCGTTTGACATCTGAAGGGTATATTTGGGTGGTAGAAACTACTTTTTCAGCTGAGTTACCTTTGTTTAATTATGTACTGGGAAAGCAAGCAGGATTTGAATCAATACATTTTTCAGAAAATTAATCAATGCACTATTTCACTGGTTTGGAGACACAGATATCTATGGTCCCCACTCTATGTACCCTAAAAGATAACAACACTCTTAGGATTACTGTCCAAAACTTCAACATGACTAGCTTCTGAGTTACTAAGAAAAGACTGTACATCCAACTACAATAATGATAATAAATGTTCAGTATTTCCTTTGTCTAGAATTCTCTTGGCTAACTGCATTTCCATGTTCAAAGCCATCCTAGAGCCAGGCTCCAGGGACCTCTGAACTCTACCTCTATTTTTTTGTTTTGCAATTAGGCATAGCAGGGAAAGGAAAAGTCAGAATATCATAGGCATCTAAGATAAGTATAAATTAATATACAGCCAAAAAGGAACTGGATTCTCAAGAAAGTCAGTGACAAATAAAAACAGAGTTGTGACTGAAGGAGCATCTGGAGAAAGTAAGGCCTTGTTGTAGTCAGGATTTGAAAGGAAAATTACTTAATACAGGACACATAATTTATAGAATTATTTTACAATAGTAACCCAAACAGTCAAATACAAACAAAGTGCAAGAGATCTGTCCACACACTAAAGACCCAAAGAATCCAGTTGAGGGCCTAGACCCTATGGCAATGTACTTAATGAGTCCAGGTGAAGATCTAGTGCCCATGACAATGCCTCACAGAAGTCCAACTGGAGCCCTACAGCCCAAGACAATGACTCATGCAAGTCCGTTTCATGGATCTGCACTGGGAGGCCCAAAGGTCAGTGGTAGAAATTAAAAAGTCTATGCCAGCAAGATGAGGGATCTGTGCCAGTAGGCTGAGGGATCTGCACTGGAGCCAGGAAGCAATGCTCAAAGTAAGGAACAAAGTTCCCCCAAAAAGTACCATAGCCATCCTCAATGACAACGAGGTCCTGAGTTCCTCTGATGATAACAACCAAGTTCATATCAGGAAACCAGTGAGACAAGTTTCTCCTGGAGACTGAAACAGCACACCAACTTCCCCTCTGGAGCCAGGAAACAATGATCAGAGTAAGGACCAGAGTTTTCTGAAAGTGAACTGCAGCCATTCTCAGTGACAACAAGGTCGCAAGCTTCTCTGACAATGAGAACAGTGAAGTTCATATCAGAAAAGAAGCTTAACAAGCTCCTCCAGGAGAACCAACAGCAACAGGAGAACCAACAACCAAGAGAATCAACACCTGTTTTTCTCCTTTTCTCCTTTTTATGTTGGCAACGATCCTCAGGTGGGCCATCCACGCTCAGTACTATGCTGGTTCAGTTCAGCTAGGTGTTACAAGTTGACCACTGGTTGTCAATCCACCACAATCCACCCCTTGTCAACTTGATAATCATACACATTTCCTTATACCATAGTCTCTAGTGGCAGATTTGTAAAACGTTAACATTACACTAATACTACAATTTTTTAAACAATTTGTATATATATATACAATTCTTATTTCACTCATTCCTGCACCAAAAGCAAAATATTCCAAGGCTGACCAAAATTCAATGTTAAAACCACAATGCTTTTACTAATTAACCTGATTACAAACATATCTAAAAATGACATTAAAATCATATTAAAAGAACTGTTACAATCACAGTCATTGCTTCCCATTAACTTTTAACAGGGAATGGCAAGAATAAAAAAACAGGAATCTCCTGCTACTCAAATACTGTCTTCCCTTCAGGTGAAAAGCTTTAGTTAATTTTTCCATTTTCCTCTTCTTCTTAGCAACCACATTGTCCTCTGTGTCATCCTTGCAACCCACAGTTCCTCTGGAGCCTTCCATCTGGAAAAATGCTTCAAATCCCTCTACTGGCTCTTTGTTCTTATTTTCCAACATAGATTTAACCAAAAGCTCTCCACAGTAATCATGCTACAGTAGACTGCACTGAAATTTTTCTGTCACCCAGGCAATAGCTCTAAACACAAGCAAAATTCAGACCAACTTTCAACCAAAGCAGAATATGCTCATGGGATCCAGCAGCCAATGCGGTCCTTCTGACTAGAAGCCTCCTGAGCTTCCTCTTAACTGGCAGCATTTCCATCAATACTCCGATTTTCCAGACTCCAACAGAGTCTCCAATATAGTTTACAGCATACAGGGGTTACCTCTTTGGTCAGTCTCTCAAAACCTTTCCAAATTAATTTCCAAAGCTCTTAAACCACATGGTCGGGCAACATCACAGCAATGAATCCACTCTCCTGGTACCAAAATCTGTATTAGTCAGGGTTTTATTACAGAAAAATATATAACATAAGCTATACAAATGTATAAGAAATTACAAGATTGGCTTGCAATGGTCAGCCAGAGTTAAACGAGGAAGTATGCAGAGTGTGTCTGCACACTGGAGGTTGAAGGATTCAATTCAAGGTCTGAAGTTCACTGCAGTGTTCCATGCAAGTCCATATCAATAGACTGATGAGTCTGTGATGGGAGAATGAAGAGTCTACACTGGAAGGTTGAAGGATCCAAGGCAGAAGTTGAAGAGTCTGCACTGGGAACCAGGAGACAGCATCCAAGCTGAAGGTGAAGACTGGAGCTCTTCCAAAGAACAGAACCCCAACTATCCTTCCTCTTTCCCTTTTATACCATCCAGGTGATGAACTATCCTAGGGTAGTTAATTTAGTTAAGCTTCTAAACTTCTCAAATTGACACAGTCGGTCAACCACTACAGGCCTCAAGTCATGAGGATGAGAATTGCATATTTCCCTAAGGAATAAACACAACTTGAGACCATACTGTAATTAGTACTACCCAGTATATTAAGGCCAAAACATGCATCCAACATCTGGGTGGGTGACCAGAACATCTGAATCATCCCATCCCAAAATGTTCCTGTTTTAGAAGTCATAGATAAGCCAAGGTTAATGATTTCAGTCATGTACACTTGCTGCATGCCCAACTTCCCTACAGGATTGATATCAGCTAAGTGAATATACTTCTAATCTTATTGTTTAATTATGGTTTGGCCTACATTGCACCCACATTGCAACTTTGTTGTATAAATTATCCTTGATAAAGAAGTTTAATGGCAACCAACTCAGGACCTATCCTATCTCTCAGTAGTTATCTGCCAACAAACCTTGCATAGTCTTAGCTTCTTCTGTCTCTTGGAATTTGTTCTTTGATTTCAGGGGGTATAAACTTGACATATCTGACATCTAGCAGGTCAGGAGTTATATTTCTCCTATAGTAAGAGGAATATTGGTTGTGAAACATAGTATCTGTGGGATTTCCACTTATTCCATGCCTTTTAAAATCACTAGATATGGTTTACATTTATTTATAAGACTTGAAATGTTGCTACATTCACTGTAAATACCCAATTCTTAGTAAATAGTTGGTGCTAAATAAATATCAATTAAGTAATACATTTTTCTACATACCCAAATATTATGTCTGTATAGAACAGTCTGAAACACAGGATCTGAGTAAGCCTCGTCCTTCCCTCTCATCAGCTGTAAACATCATGCCACTCTACTGATTATCCAAGCTTCCATGATCTTAAAAGAAGTACAAAATAAAATAATAAAAGCCTATGAGGTTGCCATGCCTAAGGCAATAAATCACTGTATCTGACTGTTTAATTATTGGAAGCCTAAATTATCAAGCCTCTTGTTTTCATTTTGCCTTTCTGCCTGTTTCTGCTGCTTCCAGCCCATGATCTTCAATAAATGTAGCTACTTGCTGCTTACTATGAGGTATACACAAGAACCTGAACCAGTTTTGGCCCATTCAACTATAACATTTGGTAAAGCCAGGTGGACTTTACCAAACCTCGGCAGACCTCACCAGACAGTGAACCAAGGGACTTTATTGCACAGAAGCCTAGAGACCTCACTAGACATCAGAAGCATGAGCAGCCCAGAAATCTCACCAGACATTGAAGGCATCAGCAACCCAGAGGCCTTTGGAGACCTCAGCAGAAGTAGGTAACTAGACAATCCAGCCAGCAAGGAAGGTAACACCCCACTCTGTTGGAAGACCTTCTCTTGTCCCCTTTCTGGACAAAGAATGGATTCCCAGGAGAAGAAGCAGACTACTGCATGGAAAAGGCTAAATTGTGGGACACAAGGCTTCTGTCCTTGTGAGGGACAGGAGGGTCCCTACCAATCAGTTGGGCCTTAATTCAAGCATCACACACTCTAAATCAATCATCTCTGAAAGAGCCCCACCTAAGATTGTCTGAGGTTTTGGGGGAACAGCTAGACCCAAACCATAACATCAGCCTTGTCAGTAAAACTCCTAGGGATCTGAAAGCTTAGAAATTCAGCCTAGCCAAGTTAAACCCCTGGGGGAGACCAAAAAGGAATTTGGCCTTACCAGGTCACACCCCTTGGTCTAAAAGGCTCAGACTAACAAGAGAGGCTCTGTCCTTCCCCACCAGTGGGGACTCATCAAGGGATGGGACTACTAGAATTTTCTAGATCCTAATTTTCACTCTTCCTATCTATAGATGAGAACAACATCATTTATTCCTTATGTGTTCCCTCTCAGATGTCTTCTTAACCATTGGAATGAGCTCCACACTAAGACTCTTTATAGAGATCATCCTATATTTCTGTGAAATAAAAATGGCCTATGTATCCACTTGGGAAAAATGAGACTCCTCAGCAACCTAAAATATAATGCCATATTTCAAATATATCTTTACTATAAAGAACAAGAAAAATGGTCAGAGATGCCCTATATTCAAGTTTTTATAGTCCTCTACCAGAAGTCTGATCTGTATGCTGGAAATTATCACCTCTCAGGAACTAATACTGCAGGGGACTCCCTCCTCTCGGTTCCTCCTTCCCACAGACTACCTCATCAGCAACCTACTCAGTCCGTACTCTAAGGAGATAAAGGTGATTTCCTGAATCCACACCATATTAGTTCTGGGTCTACTTACCACAAGGCCCCAGATTCAAGGAACTCAAATCTAAGCCCATCACAGCTCTATTCCTTTGAGGGGTGGCAAGCAGCAGTGATACAGTCAATGAACTGAGCATGGTGGCACCACCTATAATTATAGCACTCAGGAGGCTGAGTTAAGAGGATCACCATGAGTTCAA
>RJWT010018211.1:0-18976 GCA_004365215.1 Cuniculus paca
GCTGGTCACGTAAAAATATGCAACAAAATAGCTACTGATGAAAGAAAAATAACTGGTAGAGGAAAAAATGACAGATTAAGATTCTTCAAGTGAAGACTTTATTTCCTTTTATCCTAGAGTTCCTGAAAATAATCTATAGGACAGAGATTGTACCTGAATTGGAAATCTCATAATCCAATCTGCCTGTTTATGTACTTGTATGGCGTCATTTATTTAACTCCATTCTGAACGTATATAACATGTTAAAAATTATAGCGGACACTGCATATCCTTTGGATAGAAATACAGTTTGTCCTCTAACAGAGAAGTTAGCAGAAAGTGAAATAATTGTCAAAAAGTGGGGGAAAGCAGAGGTGTGGAGGCAAAGCAGTGGGGCAGATCACAGAATCACGAGGGTTGCAGAAAGCTTCCTGGGAAAGATGAGAGGCAGGCAGCTGCCAGGGTGCCATGAGGCAGTTATCAAATCAGTTCTACCTACCAGTCAGAGAAATATTTTAACTGCTACATAGTTCAGTTTTGCTAAGTGTGTAATGTGTATTTGTCATCTAGATATAAAGTTATTAAGGAAAAATGAGCAGAATCTTTTAGTCAAGAAAAGAATCTTAGCGAATTGGTTCTCAAATTCTAGCATGCATTGGAATCACCTGGAAGCCTTGTTAAAACAGCTTTCTCTCCCAACCCCCGAGTCTCTCTGATTCCGTAGACCTGGGCTGGATCTAACAAGTTCTCCGGTGATGCTGATGCTGCAGGTCTAAGACTGTATCCTGAGCAGCACAGTCTTTGAGCAAAAGGTTTGGATTTATGTGTTAGCGACTCCTACCTATATACCTTTACCATTTACCCTTAGCATAAAATACAAAGATTAATTAGTATTTATTACAAAGGTGTTTCATACCGAGTACTGAGCAAATAAGTGAGTGTATCTAATTAATTATCGTCCATTGGTTATAGCAATTACATGGATTTAATATTATTTCACATTCACAATGAATGCATAAGCTAGAGAGATGAGTTATTTGAAAAACCGCAACTGGAAGAATTTACTAGGTTTGCAGGCTTTGTATCCTGACTATATTTTTAGGGCAACTGATTGAAAATAATTCCATTTAAAAATAGAGAGGAGCTCACTTGGATATTTATAACCTGACAGGTTAAAACTAGCACAACATTTGAATGGGGGAATTATAACTCTTAAAGTCTACACAAGCATTTTCTAAAAACTCAATGAATTAATTCACAGGAAATTTAACTTAAGGAATCAGTTTTTTCTGGACAAGAACTCTTATGGTATAGTAATCTTCCTAGAAGAGTTGAAATGTTAAATTATTGAACCATCTGAAAAATATTTAAACTTGATTAGAGGGAAGCTGCGCTTTCCTGCCCCAAATCTTCAGGCTCTCCTTCTTCTAGATGTTTGCTGGCAATAACTGGAAGCAGAAGGAAGAGGGAAAGAGATGCTGTCTGCTACGTTTAGCACCTTCTCCCTAGCTTCTCTTGTGTGAAAGGCCTAATCGGGCTGTGGGGAGACCGAGAGAAAGAGGCACCATCCCGCTTCATTCCAAGCAGGGGATTTTATTCTGGAGTCTTGCTGGTGGTACAGGGGAGGAAATTTTTGTGGTTGTAAGTTCTTATCTACCTGAGTAAAGTTTTATGGAATAGAATGAGGATAACTTGGGGAATTGTTTTAAAGATGGGAAGGTGAGACTTGCAAGCGTATTGAGATGGTAGAAAACCCTGAGAAAATGATCAGCCAGATAAGGAGGAAAGAAAACATTTTTACATTCTTTCCTGCTGGCCAGAGCATTTGTTAAACACTATTTCATTTCACCAGAAATCCTGAGACAGATGCTAGGACCCCGTCTCATGAGGACCCTAACAGAATAGATAAACTGGGAAAGATTTTAGGTCCCTAGACTCCAAACCATTGTGTGGGACCTGTTGTCTTCAATGATTACGTGTAGGCATCGTTCTTTTGGAATGATCTTTCAGGATGCTTCTTGATCTTCCTACAAAATCTCACTTTAATCCCTGTCTTGTACAAGACTCTTATGGATGGCCAGCTTTTAGGGCAGAATGATGGACAAAATTATAAAACAGCAAGGAAAGCACATCTTAATTAGCTAATTAGTTGCTTCCTCACCCTTTTCTGTCTGTGACCCTGTTTAGACGCTAATGCTTTTTTTGCCCCTCCGTATTCTCTATTATCTTGCATCTATATACAATTGCGCCTTATGGAACAAAGCTCTGACATATTGCCGAGGGAGCATCTCCTTTAAACAATTAACCTTCTTACTCAGGAAAGATCTTATTACTCAGACTAGTTTCCATATCACTAGTTTTTTTTTTTTTTTTAAAAAAAACATTTTAAAAAGGCTGTCACCATTATATACAGCACAGAGCTTCATGCGTCAGCATGTAAATCACTTTTGTAAATAGCTCTTTACTAAAGATGAACAGCAATTTGTGCTGGGTGGAAGGTAAAGAATGAGGTTTCATCCTTTAATGGTGAGGTACACATACTTCTCAATTATCTGTGCTAATGGGGACAATGACAACAAGGATAATGGAGAGCATAAGAAATCTATGGTGGAATTTAAATCAGTCTTTTTTGCTTCTTGTTAGTAGTGAAGGTAAGCATGTTGCTAGAGTGAAATTTTCAATTGTACATTTCAATTACGAAGTCATTCCTGTTCCTGTTTTTTTCCCTCAATGACTAAGTTTAATGCTTAAAATAGATAAAGAATTTGTTGCAGTTTGAACATAAAGGCACTCCAATCAAACTATGAATATAGAATACACTAAGCCCTGACTTTCCTTCCATTGAATTGAACAAATGTTGGCATTTTGTGAACAAAGCAAATCAAATGCTTTTACTAAAATCACTAGGGCATTTACTAGGGAAATTTCTCTGATGTCACCCACAAGTGAAGTAGATTGAGTTTGTTAAGGCTTCTCTCAAACTCTTGTAAGGAACAAGAGTAAGGCAGCAGCTGAAGGTAGGAAGGTATTTAACTGTGGATGGCACTTTTCCTATTGGCATCAAGAATTCTCAATAGAAGACTCAAAATCCAAATAAAATTACTTTATGCTGCTTATCTTTGTTTTCTATATATAGAAGTATAACTTTAATTGTATGACTTTGCATTATGACAACAAAACACTTGAGGCAGGCTATTTTTTTAAGGGAAAAAGGTAAAAATTCCATTACAAGATAGGAGAGTAACAATAGTTAATACAGAATATACTATTATCTTTAAAGTAGTTACTCAGAGTGCAAGATATGGGCATAAAAAATTCTTCACACAATATAAGCACAAACCTTCCTTTTCTATGAATTAAGAGACACTAATGGTACAACTAACCTGCATTTTTTTTCTTTTCCCTTCCTTCCTTTTCCCTTTCTTCCATCTTCATTCCTTTTTCCTTTTTAAAAATTTCTTCCCATTTCATAATATCTATTGTATATTTTAGACTTTATTTACTCATTAAGTTTCTTACAACAGGGAGACAATACAATGTTTACATGTGTGAGTCTGATCTACTTTACTAATGAGTATGATCTCAAGTAGCATCCATTTACCTATAAGTGTCAAGTTCATCCTTCTTTATGACTCAGTAGTACCCCATTGTATAAAAATACTACATCTTTTTTATCCATTCCTCAGTTGATGGACATTTGGGTTGTTTCTAGGACTCAGTTATTATAAATTGTGCTGCTATAAATATAACACTGTGATATGATGTTTTTTAATTTTTCTGGGAATAGTTGGGTTGAATGGGACCTCTAATCCTAGCTTTTTGAAGAATCTCTATACTGTGCACTGTGGTTGCACCAGACTGCACTCTTACCAGCAGTGGAGAAGGGTTCCTTTTTCACCACAGCCCCTCCAGCATTTGTTATTGGTTGATTTCTTGATAATAGGCATTCTTTTTGGAGTGATATGGATTCTCAGTATTGTTCTAATCTGCATCTCTCGAATGACTGCTGATGTCAAACATTTTTTTCATGCATTTATTTGCTGTGTATATTTCTTCATCTGAGAAGTGTGTATTCATCTCAGATGTCTATTTTTGAATTGGGTCTTTGAGTTCAGGGGGTCTGATTTTTTTCAATTTTTTGTATGTTCTGGATAGAAGTCCTTTGTGTGAGAGACAATTGATTAAGATTTTTTTCCCATTCCATGGGTTGTCTTTTCACTCTGTTGGTGATTTCTTTTGATGTGCGAAAGCATTTTAATAAGATGAGGTTGTTGATTCTTTGAGGTACTTCTCATGCAATTTTGGTTTTGTTCATGAACTCTCTACCTATACTTACATCTTCAAGATTTTTGCCTACTTTTTCTTCCAATAGATTGGGTATTTCTGTTTCAATATTTAGATCTTTGATCCATTTTGACTTTAGTGCATGGTGATAGACATGGATCTAGTCTTAGTCTTTGGCACATAGAGCCAGTTTTTCCAGGACCATTTATTAAACAGGCTATCTTTTTTCCAATGAACATGTTTGAGTGCTTTGTCAAAGATAAGGTGACTGACTGTGTTCGGAATTGTGTCTGCCTCTTCTAATCTGTTCCACTGACCACTAATCCTCTGTTTTTTTTTTTTGTTTTTGCCAGTACCATGCTGATTTTATCACAGTGGCTTTGTCGTATAATTTCAAATCAGGGATTGTAATGCCTCCTGCCTTGCCTTTGTTGCGCGGGATTGCTTTTGCTATTTTAGATCTCCTCTGGTTCCAAATGAATTTTAGAAATGATTTTTCTAGTTCTGTGAGGTATGCAAATGGTATTTTAATTGGGATTGCATTAAATCTATATAGCAATTTTAGGAGTATGACCATTTTTACTATGTTAGTTTTTCCTATACTTGAGCAAGGGATATCTTTCCATTTTCTGGTATCCTCTTTGATTTCCTTTTTCAGAGTACTGTAATTTTCAATGTAGGAATCTTTTACTTCTTTTGTTAGATTGATTCATAGCTATTTCATTTTTTGGATGCTATTGTGAAGGATGTGCTTTCTTTAATTTCTCTCTCAGTGAGTTTGTTTTTTGTGTATAGGAATGCTATTGATTTTTGAGGTTGACTTTGTATCCAGCTACACTGCTGAATTTGCTTATTAACTCTAATAATCTGTTGATGGAGTTTTTGGGATATTCTATGTAGAGTATCATATCTGCAAATAGTGATAATTTAACTTCTCCTTTTCCTATCCTTATTCCTTTTATTTCTCTCTGTTGTCTAATTGCTCTGGCTGAAGTTTTCAAAACTATAGTGAATAAGAGTGGTGATAGTGGACATCCTTGCCTTGTTCCTGATTTTAGAGTGAAAGCTTTCAGTTTTTGTCCATTTAGTGTGATGTTGGCTGTTGGTTTGTCATAGATGGTTTTTATCAGATTGAGGTGAAGAGCATCTATTGATTTTCTATAGGGTGTTTTTTTTTTTTTTGTCATGAATGAGTGTTGGACTTTGTCAAAAGCTTTTTTTGCATCTATCGAGATGATCATGTGATTCTTCTCTTTGGCTCCATTGATGTGGTATATTATACTTATTGATTTGCATATGTTGAACCATCCCTGAGGCAGGCTACTTTCATAAAGAGATTTATTTCGCTCCCAGCTTTTGGAAGCCAGAAGTACAAACAATGTGGAACAGGCTATCATGAGGGTCCCCGCTGGCTACAGCACATCATGAGGGAACGCGTGTGGGAACCTCTGTGTCTTTGTCCCTTTTATAGTCACTAGTTCTAGTCATGAGGAGCTTTACCTTGCCTAATCCTAATCAGTTCCCATAGTCCCCACATCTAAACATCATGGTGAAATTAAGTTTCTAGTCTTTCAGTATGGTTAGCAAATGACTTTGGGTTTGAATTACTGCAAAAGTTTGGGGAAAGAAAAAATTACTTAAATCATAGCATAAGATGTTTTTACGTATCATCTAGGAAAATATTATAGAAGTTAACAATGTAGACTAATACCAGCAGAATAAAAACCAAGACAGAAATGAGCTCCTTTTCTGGGTATCACACAGTTTGCCCTTCCATTCATATTTAAACTTTAACTAAATGCAGCTATTTCAAAGTCAGAAGTAGTTTTAGCCCGGAGTTCAGAGGTTCAAAGGATTTCACTCATGCAACTTGGCCAGAAGGTAGCCTTAAACAACTTTAAAATTTAGAGACCTTCATGCCTTTCTTGAAAAATCCCACATGTTCAAAAACTCTCGTTAGTTCTAGTCTCTTCCCTCTGGCAGTAAGTCTGTAATTAGGAGCTTCCCTCATACCTGAGCTACCATCTTTTATGGAAAATTGTCTTCTGCTAGTTCCAGAAAGATGTCTCATTTGCTGAATTTTTTTGCCAGCCACATTACTAAATTTTCTCTCTCCATGCCAAAACAGAGAGATGTAGTAAAGAAAATCAATATAACCTCCCATCCCTTTGAGTAGATCACCCCTTTCAAATGTTTTGAACATTTTTAGTAAGATTTCTTCAGTAAAGTAAATACAATATTAGCTTTGTTTTCTTTTTTCCTAGATAATATTTACAGAACACTTACGCTTTTTTAAATGAAGGACTTAACAGTCAGCTTTCTTTCCTGAAATTAATACTCTAAAACACATTTAATAATCATCCGGAGTTGTAACTCTATGTTAAGAGAATTTTTCTTAACAGTTATTCTATAAATATTTCTTGCATATCTACTGGAGCTACTTGAGCTTACATAGACTCTACTAGACAGAGACAAGCTATCTAATAATGGTAGCTACCAAGCACATGTGAGCTGATATGTGCTATAAATGTAAATATTTAGCAGTTTTCAAAGATTCAAAACAAAAAAGTCTTATTAGTGATTTTTATTTTGATTATGTGGTGAAATAATATCCAATATACTGGATTAAATAAAATATATTGTTAAAATTAGTTTTACCTATTTCCTTTTAATTTTTAAAAATATGTCTACTAAAAAAGTAAAATTATATGTGCAACTTGGTCTTGTGGCTTGCCTTGTATTTCTTCTGCCTAGCACAGATGTAGCAGCCCAGCATTGTGAGGGTAATATTCAGAATATTTTGGAAGGAGTTATTGAGTAGTCTGTTCTTCTCTGGATAAAGCAGGAAAAGTATCTGGAGGCTGTTCTTTTAGAGTTAACTCCAAGGACAAGGAAGTTATTTAAGTGTTGGCGTATAACAGTGTGACATTTAAGCTTGTCAACTTGATTGACTTGGAAGGTGCCTGTGGGGTTTGCAAGGGACTCCCTAGGTGTGTCTCATGGATCATGGAGGCAAGAGCTTGAGTATTATATCTGGTCCCTTGCCCTTTCCTCTCTGGTATTGTTCTCCTGCTCTGCTTCCTGACCAACAATGAACTAAGTAGCTTTGTTCTGCCACGTCTTTCTATGATGTTCCTGCTTTGCGACTATCTAACCATGGACTGAATTCTCTAAAACTATGAGCCAAATTCAACCTCTCTGCTTTTAAATGTCAGTGTTGTATATTGTGTCTCAGCACAGGTAAAGCTTACTAACACAAGTGGTGTGTTTCAGGAAGAGAAACAGTCTATAGAAAGAGTTTAAGGTGGCTGTAAATTACATGTTCTGGAGATAAAAAGGTGATTATTTACATTATTCAAGTGAGGATAATTCTAGAAGAAACTATTAATCTAAAATGTGTTTCCTTTCAGTAGTAAATTTGGATCACAGAGATTTTTTCTTTCTTTCTATAGTATAGTAATGATAAAAAATCAAAAAACAAAAACTAAAAATAAGGGACAATCAGGTTTACAGAGTCCCCACCTTGGGTGGGGGGAGGGCTTAAAATATCTCAAAACTTACGTGAGAAGCTGAATCTTTTGGGTGTGTAGAGAGATCAATGACATGGCTCCTCCGGTTGTCCAGAATTGTTCAGCATCTCAGGAGGACAAAACAATTATGTTCTGGATGAGGACAGGGAGATGCATAGGTCTAAGATGGTAAAGAGCTCAGGGCTTAATAAGACCTGGATAGGGCTGAAAATTCCACAGAATGTGTGTAACCTTTAATGGGGCAAGTGACCAGGGCTATGGACTCACAAAGGCTGTGGGTACGTGTGTGTTGTTCTGTGTGTCTAAGTGGGACCAGCCACTTTACTAGTCACAAATCCTATCCACAGAGTTCACTGTGGGACTCCAACAGGAACCGGTGAAGATCTAGTTATGACCCTTGAAACCCCCAATATTCCTTGTCATCTTCGACGGAAACAAGGGAAGGAGAGGGAGAGGTATAGAAAAATAATCCTAACATTTATCCTCAAAGGATAGCTTTGTGATAGTATAAACTGACACATTAAAGGTGTGCTCACAGACCCCACTATCCAGATGCACACGAGAATATGCAAATATATTACAAGATAGAAACGCTGCATATATATGTGTATAATCCATATGGTTACCTAGTTGAAAATACGTGTGCTGTTTGAGGAAAGCTAACTAAAACACATGGAAGAGGGAAATATTTATTTGGGGTAAAATTCTAAAAGGAAACTTAAGTACCATATTTGAAGCATAAATCAAATTATCAATTGTCCTATTAAATGGATTTATGTGTTCTCAAAATTTGTGTTAATTTGGACCAAATTTCTGCTAAGATATAACCTTACATGATGTATGGTGCGGTGGGGGAGGAGAAAAGTAAGGTTGTGCCTCTATCTCCTAAATTTATGTATGTTTAGTTTCTGCTGCTCCAAAATTTGAGATAACAAAAGAAAGTGTTGTCAATAAACAGAGGCTTGGAAATGTCATGGGGAGTGGACTGGAACAGGCCCAGCAGCTTCTCACTTCACACTGGTTTTAAGGGTCCCTCCTCGGTTGTTGGAAACTGTGTGTGGTGGCGGATGTGCTGTTGTCATTTGTAGTGCCTCTATGTGAGGGCTGCCCTCCTCTTGCTGGCCTGCCCCTTCCTTTGATTTGCAAGTGCCTCTCAGTATTCTCCCATTAATTCCTTTTTTACTCCACTTCATCCAAACTGACTTTCAGTTAGTTGTAACCAAAAATGCCCTGACTTATTTTCCTGATACCCGTGATAGTTAATAACCCAAATGAATAGATCTTCAAGTATCTTGGAAACGGTGTAATACAAATTAATGCAATTGAAAAGTATGCAGTGGTTGACAATGCTAAGGATGGTGCAATTGTAAAGAAAGTGATATTCATGCATTATCCTCAAACTTCAACCAGAATACTTATTAGCAACCTAGGTTTACATTACTGAATAAATGTGAACACCATAAAATTTTAGTTTTATCATCTGAATATTGCATATTTTCCATTGTGTGTGCAGTGTGCTACTGGGATAGTATAGGTCACATTTTCTCATCATTAATTCTAAGAGGTACTATCAACTCTTTGGTACTTTATTTTCAGCAAGCGTAATTTTACACATTTTAATTTCTGGATACCTAGACAATTCATATCAGGATGAATTAGTGATAGGGATTAGCCCTTTTTAGAATTATCACCCTCTCCTTCTTGTCAAGTAGATATTTTGACATACAATTTAGTCTCCCAAATAATTTACATTGTTACTAACAAAACTCTAGATTTCATAATCTTGCTTTTCAAAGTGCCAGTATAATGCTAATGCAAATATTTGAAAATAACATTGGAAAACTAAATAGCCATAGCAAGCTCTAACATTCAAAATGTCTTAACATTTTCAGGATGTTAGTGAATAAACCCAATACACAGTAAACTGTTATTTAAGTAATGTAATGTGAATAGATGTGGATTTTTGGCAGACTTAATCTGGGAACTACATGTTTTCATGTTAATAAAACATTTTAGAGTTCACAACTGGTGTTTCTTTAAAACTGCTTCCTCAAGTCTTTAGAAATAATAGAAAATTCATTTTTACAATGAGTTAATTTAAGAATATGGATTTTTACTGCTTCTCGTATCTATGTTTTTGAAAGATAAAGGCACTTCCTAAGACTACTGGCTACGTTTCTGCCAGGGTATTAACATACGCAGTTAAATTAACACCTTTAATTAAAGGCTTGCCAGATAACAATCAAAGATAGATGAGATTTTTAAGAAATTGGGCAGACATTTGTGGTCCTCAATTATCATTAAAAGTTTGATGTAAAACTCGATTAACTAAAAGGGAAAAAGAGCAGAGGAGTCCTAACCATTCCACAGAATCTCTAAGCATGTACTCTGAACGCAAGAAGAACATAGTGGACAAGAAGTAAAGAATTTAGGGATGCTTTACATTCACATGAAGAGATGGAATCAGTCTACCAACTAAAACAGATTTAGAAAGGGAGAATGTGATTGTAAAACTGCTGTCTAAAAAAACAAATAGCCAATTCATTGAAAATCCACTTCAAGGTAATTATTTATTACACCTATATAATAATCAATGATGAATGGATTCCTATAGTGTCTGCTCCTTAGCGCATCATGGGAATAACGTGAAAACATACCTGTCCACTTAGATTTTAAACTGATAAGACATATTACTATCAGAATAATAGAAACATTTTGTTACAATAAAATGTCCACAGTGGTGATAAGGCTATTAAACTTAGAATGCTGTCCCATTTGTGTCCTAAAACTCTGAAGATATTGCATGGGAAGTGTTTTAATAAAATTAAAAAAAAACTATCTTTGTAGTTGGGACTTCTTTTATATATGTTTTTATTAGTGTTTGTTAGTTTTACAAAATATTGAATTTCAAAGTGTATATTTAGATCATATCCTTTACTCTTATTTCTTTCCCTTACACCTCCCCCTTCCTCCCTTTCCTTTTGTATAATAATAGTCTCACTTGTATATTCATGTCATCTTTTTAAGACTTCACATATTAAGGGGAGCAGGCAACAATTATCTTTTTTAATCTGTCCGATTTCACTTAACGTGATGATCTCCAGTTCTGTTCATTCCTGAAATGACATAATTTTGTTTTTTATAGCTGAATAATACCCCTATGTATATATTATTAATACCCCTATATATATATTATTCAGCGTTTTAGATATGGTATATATATATATACACCATATTTTCCTTACCCATTTATTTGTTGATGGGCACTTGGCTGGCTTCATATGTTGGCTGTTGTGAATTGTGCTGCAATAAACATGTATGCAAGCATTGAACGCTTACTTGAATTTTTCTGGGTATAATTGGCATTTATGTTTGATATTCTGGCACTCATTCAATAAACACAAGCATGGTGCCTGGTATATGTGCAATGTATAAGATAGTTGGGAATGATATAAAATGAATAAGATATGGTGCCTGCTCTCAAGGAGTTTGAAACATAATAGGGACAATAAATAAATGAACAAAAATTCAGTAGTATCTTATGACTATATTGCTTATTATCATATCCCCAAGACTCAGCCTAATGTTTTGAATTCACTAAATACTTGTGCAGTAAATTGGTGCTCTAAAAGATATATGTCTAAAATATTGTAGATAGAACCTACAGGGGAGACTTGGGTAATGGTTTAAAGAGCTAACTGTGAAAGATGAGCGGAAGTTTAAGAAAAGGATGTTCCAGAAACATAGAGTAGAACTTCAATATTGTGAAATTATCTTAAAAAGTTTGCACACGTGGAGAAGGAATGGATATGGATTTATGAAGCTGGAATTGTACTACGAGAGTGGAAACAATTCTAGATAATGATGGTAAAATATGGCAACTCTGTCCCACTGGAAGATGCTTAGGCACTATTCTGTGGAATGCGGTGAGGCACAGTGGACTCTAAATTGTGAATCATGATATACTTGCGATTGGAAACGTTATGGATATGAGCTGGAGGTAGAAGATGGGGCAGGAAGAAGGAAGAGAATTTTTCAGCAGATAAGGAGAAATATAAAAAAATGACATGCTAAATTAAGGGAGGGCAGGGACACTGTTGAGTGCCATGACTTGGCAGCTGGTTATAAATGGGGTTCAGAAGAGGGGAACTGACTATACCCTGCACTTTTTCTGGGGTAAATTTCCATCTCTGCTACTCTTTGAAAGAATTTCTTACATAGCAGAGGCCCCTTCATGCATCCTTGAGCAAGCTACATAAAACAAATTGGATTAAATGGAACCTATTTTACAATTCAACCTCATATTTGTTGGTGTTAAAAAATGAATTTGACAGGGCACTTTCAACTAAGGACTGATGAGTCATAAATCATCAAGCAGTAACCTCAGGACCTGGCGAATTTCTCACCATTCTTTAGCACCTGTCAGAACCAAGGCTGACATCGAAAGCTTTTTAGGGTTAAACAAGGTAGCAATTCCCCTGACCCCCATACAGATGTGATAAACATTACATAAATGCAGCAGTAGCTTACAGAGCACTTTATCAGAATCTTCAAAAGCAGTACTTTCTTCTTGCTTCCTCCTAAGATTCAGCACATAACAGGAGCGCAACAAATGTGTGCATATTGATTGTACCTTTGATAAGCAGAAGCTTTTAAGTGACTTTCCTGTAGCCAATCTACTGGAATAACTGATACTCTTTATTTCTTCTGAGTACCTGATATTGCCTAAAAGAGTACCGTGGTTAGAATGCTGCTCTCCATTCTATCTGCTTACCCGAGACCCTCACCAAAAGTTAGTTGGGCTTGGCTCTAAACCGGTTAGTTTTACTCAACCTGCTTATAGTGGTTTTGGAAATTGATTACATTTTGCTAACAAAATATGAGTGTGGAATGCAAGGGTATGATCTTTTCGACAACCAGGTCAAATGCTTTTGAAAGTCTCAGTAGGTGTGAGTTAGTAAAAATTGCTAAAAATTGCTCTTCAGGTAGGTGGGTATAAATCATATGTAAAATAAATAGTAAGATTTACTTGAAAATTTTGTACTTTGCTGGTATTTACATTCTTTCTCAAAGAAAAAGATGACTAAATTAGAAATTATGGATGATGCATAAAGATGAATTTATTGCTGAAAGGCAACAAAGAAATTCAATCAGTAGTACTATCAAAAATGCATTGGGCTTACACTGATACTAACAAATAAACATACATTTGTTTGGTTTTAGGTTAAAGAAAATGCTTGTAGAAAACATGTATTATTTAAAAAGTCCTTTCTTTAAGTAATTTTACTTTTTGCACAATCCATACACTACTAGTTTCAGACAGTTGCATAAGAGGTCATCATTCTTCTTTCCTGAGAGCAATATCCATTAAAGAAGTCTGTGTCAGCATTTCAACAGAGGCATGGGCATTCGGTCTCCTTGGCAACCTGTTCAAGCATACCATTGGGTTCTAGCCTTTGCCATCATTGCCCTGGATGGAAACATTAACTTTCTCATAGAGCATTCCATTGCATGTTTACTGTTCTCCTCACATAATAAACCATTCTTATCAGGAAAAGGAAGCACAAGGGAGGTATTTTGAAGACATCTCAGAAGACTGGGAAGAAGACTGTAATCTTGAAACATAGTCGTCTGTTAGGTTCACCCCGTTGTTTAGCAAGGTGAGGCAATGAAGAACAACTACCATCCATTAAACACTAGAATATTTCTCATTTTGTTTTTGAGAAGTAGTCAAAACCAGAAATACATTTTTGTGGAGCTGACTTGGTATTTAAGTAAGTGGTTTCTTTCCAGGAGAAAACTCCTTGGTCACGTGAGAAATGCTTTCTGGCATAATAAGCTTGCGAGGAATTCTTTTCACAGATTTTGCAAGTGGATGTTAGGGTAGCTCTGTGACTGTGTCTTGTGTAATGTCCTCTCCTGGAATGGGGGAGAAATGTACAACATTTTTCTATTCAACAGACTATAGCAATGTAATGAGATGCGATTCCCATGAATATGTCTGTTTATCTAAGACTGTCTGTCTGTGTATATGTGTATGTTTCTATGTGTCTGTCTCTCCACATTTATAGCTCTGTCTTGTTAGATGTGCTAGAGAGATTTTTATGATAACCTCGAAGAGATAAGCTCCTATGATACAAACTGCTGATGGACAGCATGATATGACAGGGAAATATGGATGTTCTTTAAAAGCTGTGCACCTGAGTCAAATAGCTTCAAAGAAGTGAATTCTGCTTATAACTACATGCACTTGGAAGAGCAGTTCAGCCCAGCTGACAGTTTGACTGTGGCTGTGTGAAACTCTGAGGGGAGCGACCAAGAAAGCAATGCTGATTCCTGAACCACAAAAACTATGAGCTAATAATTATGTGTTGTTTTAAGCCCCTGGGCTTGTGGTAATTTTGTTGCACAACAATAAAAAAAATACAACAAGAACAATGGGCCTTCCCTTTTGATTTTATTTCTGTCAGTTTCTTTCTACAAAGTGACTCAGAATAAATGGCTGCAAATCATGCTAGCATATGAATTTAAAATTTTCCTTGAAAATATCATTATATCATTCTAATTTTCTCTGCATATCGAGGTGTTTCTTCGTGTCTCCTGTTTCTTAGCTTTCTCATTGGCCCCATTCCTTCATTAATTACTATTGATTAAGACACATACAAGTGCAGAGTGATCAAAATACACAGTGAATTTTAAAGTTAAAACAATTTATTACAGTAAAATGCACATTGCCCTTTACCCCCTCAACATACTTTCCCTCAGTTCTAACACACTTAGTATCATTCTTGCCACTTCCTGAAGCAGTCACGAAAGTCTCCTTCCATATTTTCCCAAGGTGTGAAAAACATACAGTGAATTTTACTGCCAAGTGCCATTGCAAGGCAAAGCAGGCACTGAGACCATTACAGTGTGTGATGATCCACGTAATTTACTGAATGTGGCACCTTACAACTTCTAGCTCTTCCCCAAAGTCAAAATACTCATGAGAGGTAAACATTTGGAATCACCTTGTGATGTGAAGGCAACCATGACAGTGCAATTAAAGACATCTACGAATCTTGAAGAGGACTTCAAGAAATACTTCAGAAAGTGGCAGGAATGGTGGGATAAGTATGCTTGAAACACATGGGAGTATTTTATGGGGATTAACGACAATGTATTTTTTAACTGTACTACATTTCAAAATTTTTAAACATTCAATGTAATTTTCAATCACATCTCCTATCTTATTTTTTTTTTTTTGAGACAGGGTCTCTATGCAGTTCAGGTTGGTCTTGAGCTGACTTTGTAGCTCAGACTGGTCTCAAACTTGCAAGGATCCTCTTGTCTGAGCCTCCTGCATGCTGTGATTATAAGCATGCACCTGGCTTATCTTTTTATTGCTAAGGAATTAAAAAAGAAAATAAAATGAATGTGTAGAATATAAAAATTTGTATTCTTATTGGATTTATGAGAGAGAGAGAGAGATTTGTAGATGTCTTAGGAAACAAATTATAATCAATACAAGAAAGGTAATGTTCCACTGGTTCCTTTGGAGAGAAATCTTGGATTCATTTTATCCTGTTTGTTTTGTCTTTTCTACTTTCCATTTTCTCTCTCTCCTCAATCTACCTCATTCCATTTCATCATGCTGAGTTAGTTGGCAGATCTATCCTGTACAAAATGATAGAGGATTTTCTTATGAAAACACAACCTGCAAAGTGATAGTTCTCCTTGATTGCTCATGTCTGCATGTATCATACATCTCTTCAGGAAGTTTTGGAACCTGTTATGATAGAGGAAGGCAAAAGATCACTTTTGTTTACAGTATATTGACCATGATAGGATAATCAGTGTTGAGTCTGTCTGCAGATTAGAAGGTCTTCAGATAGAACAAGTGGCTCATGACCACTGTCATTTCCAGACATACCATCTGAGTGAGTGACATTCTTTCATGCTTTAAATATTTGTCTCAAAAACCTATGCAGTGCTTTTAATTGGACTGTGACTGAAGCATATTCATATGTATGTGGATTTGCTCACATGGACACCCTTAACATTAATGGGAGTTTAAGAAAGTTCATTTTGTGTCTTATTCTGAAGAGTTTTTCACTTTCCAGATGCCTCAGAAAGCCAAGGAGTGCTCTTATGTCATTGTCATGCCAACTGAAAGTAAAGTATTCTTTTACTTAATGATGAGAAATAATTTCCAGCTCTATCCATCTGGAGGGGAGTAAAAAATGTCTCATCCACTTTCAATCATTGAGTTCTCTGTATGTCAATCGTGAAAGCAGATCTTTTAAACAACAACAACAACAACGACAACAACAACAACGTAGGATAATGTTTTTATTTATGCTTTGAGAACCCATCAAAAATTGCCTCATAGGCCAAACAAAGCAAGTGAATAAAGAGATTTAAAATAAGATTTGGAGGGAGATGCTTCTGTTGTGTAAATAAAGAGCAAGCAAACGTTACAGAAAGATACACATTAATTAAGCAATTAACTTTCAAATAGCGTTATTTATTTTGGAAAGCAACCCAGGAATTATGTTCAGACATTTATTTTATCAGATTAAATAATACATGTTAACTCTTTAATGGTTTAAAGACTGCACGTCATCTAAGTGGCTGACAGATTGCTATGTAACTAGAGCTGGGGAACTGGCATGTGGGAATGGGTTGTCACTCAAGCAGGTGTCATCTTTGCAAAAGCCTGAAACATGTCTTTTTTATTATTGAAGAGTGCTGTCATGTTGGCAGATTCAGGGACAGAGTCTGAAATAAGAAATACTCATGCAAGTAGAAGTATCTCATTGCCCAGATCTGCTTAATGCTTTTCCTCCTAAGGTTGAAGGCATCCTGGGCCATTTCTAATCATTAGGAACAATTAAAAATTAGCAACAGAAAACAGATCTTCACTCACCTCCAAATGCATCTACAAGCATGTGGATTTTAAGCTTGTTAATAATTCAAAATTTGTCATAGGTATATTTCCTTGAAACTTAACAGTCTGGAGAAAAAGAACATATCCAGATTACCACAGAGGAGAAAACAAATTACCTTTTGCCTTTCTGACATCTTATTCTCCTTCAGTGCACTCGGCCAGTCTCTACCTGGCAGTACTCTCAATCACTCAGATGGAAAGGGTGTTTAAGTGGCCCCTCCAAAAACTGATGGGGTAGATAGAGCCTCACCACTGGCCTAATAGAATGTGCTTCGTAGTGGAACAGTCTACAATATATGCATCTGTCTGTCTTTCAAAGACCAATAGGCTGCATATATTCTTTTTTTTTTTTGCACCATAAAGCAAAGAAATGTTTTCCTGACTGTTTCCACATTTACTTACCCATAATATTATCTGTAGATTGCTTTTATCATTATGTGTAGTTTCATGAATAATACTTCAGTGCTCTCCTATAGCTTGTTTCATACAGCATTTGCATAGGATTTTCTATCTTCTAATAGATGTGGACCAGAAATAACACTCCTCTTAATGATATATGTATTTATTTTATTTCTAAAGTGTGCAGTGTTTTAAAATCAATATAACATGGGAGATTAATATGATAGATGGTGTTACATATATGCCCCAAATGATAAAGTAAAACAAAATCTTGCCAGTTGATGATTAATACTTGTTTAGAACTATTTATTCAAACTTGTCAAGATGAATAGCATATTTGAAACCATGAAAATATCCCTAATTGTATTCCTGACCACTGACCAGAAAGCTGAATAATACAAAATTTGAAGAGATTGAGTTACTAAACAGAAGTCTCTGGTGGATAACTATAAGAGTTTTCATTTACATCATAGTCCTTGTGCACGTTAAGAAGGAAGGATCACAAAATTAAGAGTCTATTTCTATTTGAATAATTTCAATGCATTACCAGAGCTAATTTTCTCTAATGTCCCTGAGACTGTAAGCAGAAACTTTATATTCCCTAGTCTCCTGTGATCAAAAACTTCCAAATCAGACTTGCAAATCACCTTCTCATCACATCACTGGAGCTGCCAGATAAGAAAGCCTGAAAGAAAAGGAACAACCAGGGTGCATTCATTAGTGTCATTGTACTCTAATTGAAGAAGTGACTTCTTTTGTGTCCTGAGATGGAAAATCAGTAAGCTTGTGACTGGGCTGGTATATGTAGCTCCTGACTGAATGTTAGAACAGTACTTACACATACGAGAATACCTATGATGATGGGAAATGCTATAAAACATGGAATGCACTTTTTGCAGTTCACCTTAAAATGATGATTGCACTAGAGAGGATCTCCCCAAAAGAACGTTTTCTCATTATGTAGTTTATTGCTTTGAATGTAGTGTCCTTAGTTGCAAAGACATGATAAGCCATTAATATGATTTTTCCATGGATCCTAAATGCCCATGCCAAATCCATATCGATCTCCAAAGGAACAGCTGTACCGGCACCATGCTTTTGCCATTAGTAGCAATTATACTCCTGACCTCTCCAGGCAAAGGAGACAGTAATTCAGGAGCTCATCAAGTTCTAAATAAGCAATGCTTGCCCCAAATCCAGGATGAATTCTGAAGCAAGTGAAGGCAGATCTCGAAGACATATATTTATCAGATCTTTAATCTCTTTTGTTACACAGCTTGAAATGTGAAGTTAGACCATTTTATTATATTTTATACTTTTACATTTTTGAGGATTAAATTTTTTTTTGAGGATTAAATTTTTTTATCTGGAAATTGGGAGTAATAATTCCTACTTGGCTTTAGGGTAACGAGGACAGAATGGAATGATCTACCATCTATCTGTCTGTCTATCTATCTATCTATCTATCTATCTATCTATCTATCATCTATCTATCATTTATTATCTATCTGCCCACCTACCTACCTATCATCTATGTATATATCTTATAATATAGACATTGCAAACAAATAGAGTATACTAGATCATTCTTTTTTTATTTTGAAGAGAATAAAACAAATACAAAATAAAACAGAACGTTCAATCAAAACAAAGCGAAGAATGTCATACAAGACTTCAAGACAAAACAAAAATAGACCAACAATGATTACCATGTTGCCCCTTGTTATTTTCAAAATAACTTCCCATACCATAAGGAATAATAAGATCAAACACAACAGAACAGAATAAAACCAATCAATATAAAACAATGAAAGCAATACAGGACTTCAAAACAAGGCAGTTGAAATACTACAGT
>RJWT010018212.1:0-18970 GCA_004365215.1 Cuniculus paca
ATCTAAGACACATGGCCTCTAGCAACAGCCAGCAAGACACCATGACCCTCATCAAGACAGCCAAAAGGGACTGAGCTCTGCTCAAAGCGGGATGGGCTTGGAAGCTGGTTTTACCCCAGTTGGGTCTCTGGATGAGAATGAAGCCCACCTGACACTTGAATGGAAGCCTGAGGAGATGCAGGAAGACTGCCCCATGAGGCCCTGCCCACACCCCTGGCCTGCAGATGCATGAGGAAACAGGCACACTGTGTTAAACCTCTAAGTTTGTGCCAGGTGTCATGCAGCAGTGAAGGAAAACAAATACATCCACCAGAAGACTCTTGTGAACATGGAAAACAGCATCTCATGGCACAGCAAATTTGAGAATGTAATTTTGTTTAAAAATCATCTACTTAGGTTCCAAATATTGTAAAAGTTTCCAAAGGCTAAGCCTCTTCAGCTCAAATGGAATGAGCCTTGGTGGAAAACAGGTCCGTTAGAGCCCCATCCGTGTCTGAATCAGGCGACATCTGCAGAGCTGAGCCAAGGGCACCACTTGATGGAGATGAGGCTCAAAAGTAGGAGGAGGTGGACACCAGGGGAGCAGGGCATTGAGAAGGCACATGGCCTCACCTAGAGCTGCTGAGGACTGCTTGGGAAGAAGACTACAGAGGGCTCGGATTTGTTTATTTATTTTCTCTTAAAGTCTGTGAGCTGTAAGGGAAAGGATCAAGGAGTATAGTGGGCAGTTAACACTGAATGGGCCTAGAAGCAGTTCCCTCTTGGCCCTGGGTGTCTAATAACTTATTTCTGAGATCTGTTGACCACAGGCTCTTGTAGGACTCACATCCTATTCTTGGGCACTGAAATTGAAGGTTGTCCCAAAACCCAGTAATCACGATACAACAGAATTTTAAGGCAATCTTTTAAAATTAAAAATGCCCAACAATGACAAATAAATTATCAACATTTTAAATAGAGACCAGATCCAACCTTGCATTTGTCCAAGTTGGCCTGAGGGGCCTCATCCTGACCATTTGCCCAGTAGACAGAGCAGAGGAGGACAGGACCCAGTCTGCTAAGAGTGACCAGAAGCCCTTCAAACCTGAGGACAAGATGAAAGTCTGCAACGTCTGCGACCTTCTAGGTAAGCAGAAGTGACTGCTTACCTATAAGGCTGTGACTGGAAAAAAAAATTGCAGAATACTTAACTGGTAGTTGGTCTGTTGAGAGAGAGCTCCATATTTTTATCAAGGTTTTCTTTTTTTTTTTTTTTAAATCTTGTTCCCTATTGTATGCCAGTGCCAATGTCTATCTAATATAATAATCATTACATTATTTATTTGCACTTTTTAAATGCAAAAGCTACTTTTACTGAACATTGTCTTGGACTAGATCATCCTAAAAGCAGACCCCAGGCAGGGACTTGAGTGCTAACAGTCAGTTAGGACGCTCTAGGAGGGGAGTGCAGAAGTGAGCGAGAGGAAGGCGGAGTCACCTGTAAAGGGTATGTGCCTGATCGGCTGCCCCTGGAGGCCCTGGGACTTGATGGTGCTGAGGACCTATGAAAGGACCATGTCAGAACTTCCCTCTTGAGGAATGAGACTACCTGGGTGTTTACCTACTATTTCTTGTCCTGTGTTATTTGAGAGGAACTCTTGGAAGCAGTATCTTCCGGGATGGCCCCGAGAGAGGGCCCAATGGACGCCTGTGGCAGATGAAGAAAGACCTCAGACTACAGGTTGCAGGGGCTTAGACTAAAAAGGTACAAGAGGGCCTGGGGACTGTCACCAAACTGTTGGTGACCTGTGGGATGAGGGCAGAATGTTGATATGTAAAAGTGCAACCATGAGATCCACAGAGAACAGCAGTAGTAGGACACACTTTTCCAAGCACACAGAGTGACCAGGGTTTACCTGGGCGAGTGATTGGCCTGATCTTTGAGTTCTAGGAGACTCAAAGAACGAGCCTGTAGATGCCAGGATCAGATATATGCATGACATCTTGCATCTGAGTACCAGCCTTTGGCCTCTCTTTTTGGACTGTCTTTAATCTGTTAAGTTCTGTGCCCATGGATGGTCAGGCAGTAGTGACAAGACTAGGGAGATATAAGAAAGGGCTCTGATGGAAATCACAAGCTTGACCCATGTCGTGAACAACTCAGAAGGGCTTGGAGGTCATCCTAACAGAGATGCACACACTTGGATCACTTTGCAAATCCCACAGTTTGTTGAATGTTTCTCAAGAACACAGCAGTCAAAAGGCTCATATAAAGTCCATTATCTTAGCATATCATGTCCAGAGAAATGTGAGGAGTTGCATCACGGAGAGGAGGCTGTAGGCCAAGCTGAGGAGAGGTGGTGGGAAAGGGTGCTGGACCCTCCAAGTGCAGAACATCTTGATTGATCTGAGTGAGCCTCTGAGTGTGGTTCGATGATATTTGGTTGAAGGGACAGGTCAATGTGGCTTGGTAGCCTGTGGACTTGTGATCCCAAGGCAGACATCCATGCTTTCTTCCGTCGTCTCTGCCATTAGTGAGTTGAGACCCTCTGGAGTTGTCTGGGTGGGACATCCAGCATCTTTTGACAGGGGAAGGTGTTTACTGCTCAGTGACAAGCAAGTCAAGATGGAGTTGGTTTTGCTCAGTGCCATCCATCTCTGACTGTTAGAGTGTTCCTGCTGTAACAAGTGTGGCTGTGCTAGCTAGCAGTAAACTGACCCTTGTTAAAACAAGGCAAGTGGTTGATACTGCTAAGAGTACAAACAAACTTTCCTGGCCTAGAAGAGAGGGAATTGGGAGTTAACTACTTTCTAGTCAGACTTTGCACAGATAGAAAATGTAGGCATACTTTTTGAGTTCAGATTCCGTGCTGACTTTTGCTAGTCATTACTACATGTACTCTGCTGTGTACTTCATAGGCCTCGCTTCACGGAAGGCTCAGCACAAGCCCATGAAATGTGCACTATGAATATTTCCAACTCCCGACGTGTGGCTGAACTTAGAGAGGTGAAGTTGCTGGTCACATCCTGGGAAGATGTAGTTTGTAATGAGGCACCACCCTAAGACTTTAGGGAAAGTTTGATAAGATGACCAGTAGGATTTTGGACAACTGATATGGTTTGCGTGTAGGTGGGCCAAGGCGTTCCACTAGCCAGGGCCTGGCTTTGAGAAAATTCTAGTGTGGGGAGACTCATGCTAGATGATGTGTGGGGCGGATGCCACATCTATGTGTAGGGGAGAATCTGTGGGTGCTTAGTGGCCAGAGGAGCCGGTGGGGACCACTCTGTCCCCTGACGTTCCTAGGGACTGTCATTGCCGTGGGACGGGAGCTCTGGCATGGTGGAGTCCCGGGACTCAGTGATTGATGCTATTTTGGGTCCCACCCTTTGCTGGCTGTTTGACTTCAGGCAAGGGACTTAGTCACCAGGGAACCTACTTTTCTCCTCTGTAAAATGAGGATAATGAGACCTGACTCCTGCCTGCCTCACAGGGAGCGGGCAGCTTCCCGAGATCACCTCCCAGAGCCTTTTGATGTGCTTGAGAGCATCCTCCTTAATTGCTCAGCCAGGTGCTTAAGCAGCTGGGTGAAAGTTTTATGACCCAGGATTCCCACACCCCATAATCTACAGGCTCCCAGAAGCCTTCGGTGGTTGGCAGTGAGAGATTTGGCTGGTGAAGGCTCTGCCGGGCTATCAGCAGAGGTCTTGCAGAGGGCTAGTCACATAATGGGTGTTTCCCAAGGGTGCTCTGGCAGTGCCTCAGTCGCCTGTGTCATGCTCTTCAGCACTCAGCAAGCCCATTCTTTGCTCCTCCCACACTTCTCTGGAGCAGTGTGGAATGCTGCTAATGTTTAGGAGCAGTGCCCGTTGACTTCTGCCACAGCCGGGCCTGCTTTCTTTCCCCTGGGCCAGTTTGTAGAGGGGTTGGGTGAACAACTCGCATGCTCACTCAGTTCTGTGTGCCATCACTGAAGTTTCCCGAAGAGGCTCCCTTGCCCCAGCCCTGCTCTCTCTCCATGTCCACTACAGCACAACCTGATGAACGGGGCACCTTGCTTCCCTTTTCAAAACACATCAGAGCCCCTGCATTGTTCACTGAATAACAGCTGAACAAAAGAACTTCGTGTTTCAAGCCCTGCCCTCTTCCCCAGCTCAAAATCTGGTCCCAAGTTTCCTTTCCTCCCTCCCTTCTCATCTCTTCCCACAATTTGTTACTCAGTCAACTATCCTACTTATATTCGTTTATCATCTCCTACCTGCAGAATGCTGTGTTTGGCTCTGGGGAACAAAATAAATGTT
This sequence comes from Cuniculus paca, assembly GCA_004365215.1. Lineage (NCBI taxonomy): Eukaryota > Metazoa > Chordata > Mammalia > Rodentia > Cuniculidae > Cuniculus > Cuniculus paca. Next base: position 4,279 of record RJWT010018212.1, read on the forward strand.
CCTGCTCCTGGGAAGGCACAGCCTCCTGTGAGACACAGGTGTGTGTACTGGTGGATATGTGCATTTCCTGACAGGAGCCATGACACAGGAGACATGGGTCTTCGGGAGTCCAGTGTGTGTGAGGGACCCCTGCATCTGCCTGGGGAGGGGGTACAATGCCCAGAATTCAGGGATGAGCAGGGTGCAGTGTGATGAAGGGTCTGGAATGGGGGTGGGGAGGGGAAGACACAGCCTGTGAGTGTCCTGGCAAGAAGCACTTGGGTTTGAGAGAGGACACAGGCACTGTGAACACCTTGGTGAGCTTTGTTAAAAGGCCTGGGTTTATTCTGCAAAGGAAAGACCACAGTTGGGAGGGGATGTGGTTGGTACCCTCCTGACTTGGCCATCTGTCAGGTGCTCCAGGACTCCCAGGTCTTTGCTGGGGCTTCTGGCCCTCTCCTTCCTTCCCCTTCTCATGACGTGCTCCCCTTACCCATGGTTCCATCCATCTTGCCTGGTCCCGTTCACACACCTTCTTTCGATGATGTCCTGAATCCCAGGGCTGGTATTGGAGTCCATTGCTTGTGTATTACCATTTCTCATGCTCTACTTCTATTTCATGTTGACACACCTGTGTGTCTCCCTGGCAGGGCTAAAAGCTCCCCAAAGGCCGTATTCACCTCTGCATTGTCCACAGCTCTTGTCACATCGTCCTCCGAGCCAGGCCTCCCTTCAAGCTCTAGTCACTCTGCTCATTAGTGCTGTGATCTCACACAGGTCAGTTCCAGAGACCTTGAGCTGTCTCATCTATAAAATGGGAGCAGTGATTTTTATTGCATAGGATAATTGTGAGGATTAAGTCAAGTACCTCGTTAACACTTAATAAACATGAGTTGCTCTCCTCCTGCCTTTTGTGTCCGCCTCAGAATGATTGCTGCAACCCCTTGGGAGACCATCTCAGAGGGAAGGGTGCCTCCCTTTTCCCATGGGCCCATTGGACTTGCTGGGTGAAGGAGCAACACCCCGTCTGCATGGCTTGCCGAGCGCCCAGGAGGGGAGGCAGGATCTAAACAATATTGCTTGGAGTCTGGGTTATCAGTGGTAGCCGTCACCACCCATTCAAATCTGCTTGTTTCTTTGACACCTTCCATGCAACACTCATCCTTAATGTAAGCAAAAGGAATGAAAATGTTGGAAATAATTGACAAAACAAAACAAAACAAACAACAGCAAAAACCAAATTAAATGAAGGGAGGATTGTCCAGGATTATGCCTTCAAGTAAGATGTACTCCATTAGAGGAAACAGCCATGGGCCTTTTTTGCATGGTTGCTGCCCAGTTCATGAACAGAATCTGTGCTATGAGTTACAAGGGTCTCTGGCCGACTTGTGATCATTGTTCCAGTAGCCTTTTCTGCTCCCCCTTCTCCTCCTGTCACTGACATCTAGACAAGGAGCAGGACAGAGCCCTGCCTGCTCTCCTCTCATGATGCTCCGTATCAACCCAGCCCGAGGTGCGCAGCCTGGTAGGTGGCTGCCCTGTGCTCACACAGACTCGATTCTCACAGCAGCACCTGGAGGTGAGTAGAGCAGCCACCACCATCTTCACTGACAAGGAAACTGAGGCACAGAGAAGCGGGGTGACTTATTCAAGTCTCGTACAAGCTGGGGAGTTGAGCTGGGAATGTGCAGGCCTGGAGCAGAGACTGGGGTTGTCTGAAACCTGAAAAGCATTGTTTGAAAGAGAGGACAGCCATGTGTTTTGGCAGCCAGTACTGGTGTTCTGCTGGTGTAACACCATCATGAAATTGAAGGAATCTTTTAAGCAGCAGTGGAAATCAATTTTGTTTTCTACCTCTTTCTTTTCTTGAAACACACACGTGTGCCTAGGACATAGAGGTGCTGTTGCACGAATGAAAGTCAAAGGAACACACAAAGAATAGCAAGGAGATAAGCATCTGCCTTGCAGGGCTGTATGATTTCCGGCATGTTCCACAGATGATCCCACTGTTCTGCCTTGGCTCCTAAGTGAAATCATAACCACATCTTTGTCCTGCCCAGGACGTGCTATAGATAATCTCTCTGCCTCTCTCTGTCTCGGTCTTCACTGCCCCACTTTCCTCATATTTTTATATGGGAAGAGCAGAAATGTCACCATGTTGGTGGCCTCAGGAGGGATGAGGCCACTGTTCTACCAAACTGTTCCACCGAGCAGGTTTTAAGCCTTTGTTCACTGTTCTACCAAACAGGTTTTAAGCCTTCGTGGCTCTCCCCCCAGATCTGCCTAGGCTCTGACTGATTCATGGGACCTTTGCTTTTCATATTTTAATTGCCTTCTCTCCTCTTGCAGGTGCTGCAGGGAAATCATTGGGCAGAGAACAGAGGCAATCTTTTTTTTTTTTCTCCAACCTTTTAATTAATGAAACACACACACACACACACACACACACTTGCACGATACACAGAGTAACAACAAAAGAAAACTTCAAGCAGTCAGGGTGTGAAAGTTTAGAAACCTAAGAGTGTATGTCAACAAATTCATTTCCCAAGAGCTTTCCACAGTCTTCCCAAGCCGGTGTGTGATCCTGTCTGCACTGCTGGCATTGCCTTCTTAACTCTCGGCCAACAAATTTCTTTCTTGGGAGTGTTTCAAACAGTTCCGACCAGTGAGCTTTCCTCCTCCTTCCCCATTCTTACCCACCCCTCCCTTCAGGAGAAGGTGACCAAGAGAAGCTTCCTTATGATCCAGTTCCTGGGACTAAGCCTGGTCACTGCTTGCCTGGGGACAAGGTGACCTGCCTCCTTCTTTTGTACTTGAGATAATTGACAACAATGACTTTCAATTACTATTTCTTCTTTTTCATTTGGGGCCCTGGGAGCTTGGTTTCTCTAATTTTCTAATAGAGTTATTACAAATTAGCAAGCCTGGAAAAGTCTCATGATTTACTGGAGATATAAAGACCTTGGAGAACACTTCATCTTTCATCCCATCTCTTTGTTGTAATAGTCATAAATGATCTCCTGACAAAGTGGGAGCTTTGACCTTGGGGGACTGTGTTCTCTGAGATAGTCTGTCAAATCCTTATTTTTCTCAAAGGGAGGATGGAATGTCAGGTGGCGAGTGGCCAAGCCACTTGCCCTTCATGGCAGGACTTCCAGGTCTGGATGCTTGTGGGTCGGAGGGGCCAAGCAAGCTCCAGCACCTCAACCTGTGAGTGCCGTGTGGGTGGGATCTCCTTGGGCGGACACTCCTTGGGTGGACATCAGTGGGACTGGGGTGGTCATTCACATCTAGTCACCCACTTTGCTTGAATCAGAATCCCTGGAAGGAGGCTGAGGCATTGGGATTTGTTTTGTAAAAGCTCCCTACTGATTCTAATATATGATATAAACTGCAGCTCCAAGGCAGGTTCCAATCCTAAAGCCTATTCTGATTCAATTAAATAAAGTGAATATTTCAATGTCTACAGTTAGTTCCTTCTACCCATTACCTAGCCATAGTGCTGCCTAGGGGGAGAGGTACCTCATACCTAGTGGGAGGAGAGGGTGATAAATCACCCTCCTTGTCTTGAGAGCCTGGAGACCTTTGCTTTCTAATCCTCACACCAATGCTTCAAGGTGGTTTGTAGCTCAGAGAAACTGAGGGACTTGCTCCAGTTTCACCAGCGAGGAAGGGTCAACCAGGAGTTGAGAGCCCCATGCTTGATTTCTCTTTTCTCTACCTGTGAACAAACTCTGTGGCTCTGTCAGCTCTCTCATGGTCCTGACAGCAGTGAGTCTGAGATCCCTTGGGGATAGTCACACACCCCACATGGTCCTGCAGCCCCCCAGCCACAGGATTTTCATCTCCACCCAGGACCACCCAGAAGTCCTCAAGTTCTCCAGTTTTAGCATCCAAATTAGTCCCAGCCTGCTCCTCATGAAAATGGCACAGTATTTTAATTTGGATCTGTATTCTGATTTTCAGCTTGGAAAAAGCAGTCACCATACTTATTACTTACACTGAGCCCTCCTTTTTCCAAATTCCTCTGAGAACCCAACACTGTCAGCTGAAGAAGCATTGAACTGTGGCAGTTGTGCTAGTTTCCTGCTGTTCCAGGTTGTCCCGTTCTCTTCGACTGGGTGATATCCTAGGAGGAAATGTAATGGGGCCTCCTGGTCTTCATCAAAAGTGAGTTCTACAAAACCTGCATGAGAAGATGTGTTTAGCAGAGGCAGCTGGGATATGCATTTAGGGTCCGAATCAAAGGAATCACGGAAACTCCATCTACATCAATGGGATCTGGCCTACCCTGCCCGCACATACCAGATGTGACCCCAGGGTGTGCTGCTATGCGTGGGCTTGCGAGGGGGTTGGCCTCACCTGGGGGGTGATGTTGCAGACACAGACTTGGAAAAGACTTATGAGTTTGGAGGTGTTTGAAGACATCAGTTGGGCCGATAAAGAAATTTGACTTAGTATATGAACACTAAAAGCCAAACAAAACAACAAAAGGATTGCAAAGTTTGCATAACCCGGAGTGGATATGGGAAAGATATAACTATTCTTTATGGTCTCAAAGCCTACATATATGTATCAGTTAGGCTAGGCTAAGCTGTGTTGCAGTAACAAAATGAATCATAAACATTTCAGTGGTTTCATACAGTAGTTTATTCCTTACTCCATTAAAGTGCAATGAAGATTGTGAGTTCTCTTTAATTTTTTAATGACACTGTCAGGAATACACAACATGTGGGGGTCGCTGGAGCAGGAGAAGAGAGAGATGGTGGTGGTGCCTCAGCCTCAAACTGCCTCAGCCTGGATGTGACTCCTGTCACTTCTACTCATAATCCATCAGAACTAGTCACATAGCCTGATACAATCCCTAGGAATGCTGGGAAGTGGGGGTAATGGGTTATTTCTTGTTAAGTTATGAACTGGGATAGTTTCTTTATTTGATGTTACTCTTGTAACACCATATGCCAAGAACTATTTTATAAAGTTTACAAATATGGTCCTCGAATCCTTGCAATAACCCCATGAAGTGTTATCATGGCAATTTTTCAGATCAGGTAACTGTGGTCTAGAGACATTAAATGAGTTGTCCAAGGTTATCCTTGTGAAATTCACATTCAAGTCTAGATATGTGGGTTCTAGAATCCCTGCTCTAACCACCATCCTATCTGCATCACCCCAGCTTGCTACATAAACACAGCAGCGGGTAGAGAGAGATCACAGGGTTGCAGATCTGGAAAGGGCTCAGAGAACACTGGAAGCCAACACCTTCCTTTATCTGGGGATGGCCAGGTTGCTGGGGAAACTGAGGTTTGTGAGGAAAGGTGAGGGTTTTAAATCTTTCCAGTAGGCTTGGGTGCTCTAGGAGATTAAAGGTGGATGAGAAGTGATTGGGCCAAAATGGTTAAAAGCGACAACAACAACAAAAGGATCTGTTATAGAAATGTAAAAACACAAAGAAATACAGAATGGTTTAATGAGCCCCATGTACCCATCACTCAGCTTCAACAAGTTCATCTGTCATCTCCCACGAATTTGGGGAAAGGAAGTAGACTACTTAAAGTTAATCCTGGAATCCTATTTTATACAGAGTTACTGCAGTGTCCAAATTAATTTTGATGGCGACTTGGAGAAAATGAGATGTTGCCCTGTTCTCTGGAGCAGAATAGCAGTGAAGACCAGGGGAGGTAGTCATATTTTTTGCAGTCACCAGGGAAGTTTCATAAGCATCCATCTATCCTTGGGAATCTGTTTCTAGCCTAGTCCTCCCACCTATAAAAAGTCTGGGCCCTCAAGCTTGGGCAGCCCTAGGGACTGGGTGAAAGAAAGCACCTTGTAAAATACTATCTTATCCTGGATAAGGAAAACAACTCCCACCCATCTGGTACAGCCCTAAATGCAGCCTGGAGCCCTCACAGGGCCTCTGTGCACTGCTGATGGTGCTGTGTCAATTGCATCACTCATGCCATTCCTGTTATCTTGTTTACCCATGTTTGTCACTTTCCAGCGCTTGGCTCACCCTCAGCTGGGAGAGAGGGATGAAGAGATGGAGAGACGGTCTTCGCAGGTGCTTTAGCCCCTCCTTTGCTGCTGCTGTCTTTTCCCTTGAGTCCTTATCTAGGCACACAAAAGAGGGGCTGAGGGGCATTGCAGCCTGGTGCGAGGTTTGGGGCAGCGGCACGGAATTCAGGAAATATCTATTCTTTCCCACCTCCTGGCTTCCCAAGTGGCTTCCATTCTTCACTGTACCCAGCTGGGCCTCTCGCTGGTCTGGGAGGGGAAACTCTCTACTCAACAGCCAGTGCAAGCTTCCTTCTCTGGAGGAGGTTGAGGCAAATGCAGGAGGAGACCACTGTCCTTCATGGACTCACTGTGCTCATAGTGAGGCTCGATAATGACAGCAACCTCTTCTGTGAGTTGCGGCTTCCTACACTACAGCGGTGCCTGGCTCCCTGTATACATCCCTGCAGTCTTTTATGTGGTCTGTGGGCCAGAAGACATGTGGGGCTTCTCACCTCACCGGGGCCCCCCTGCCATTCCTCCTCTTGTGCAAGCAGCTAGACTGACTTCTCTGCCTTAGCAAGGGGCACGGCTCCTCTTATGGTTTGGGTCTTAGTGGCCGAGACCTGAGGAGGTGAGGCCCTGTTGGAGGAAGTAGGTCACTGGAGGTGTGCCCTTGGAGGGTATCTGGGGACCCCAGCCTCCTCCTCACCCTCTCTTTTTGCTTCCCAAACACCATGACGTAAACAGCTTTGCTCCGCCACACCCTCCCTGCCGTGACGCTTGTCCTCCACAGCCCAAAGTGACAAGGCTAAGTGACCATGGGTGGAAACTCTGAACCAGAAGAAGGATTTCATTCTTCTAAGTTTGCTCATTGAGGTGCTTTGTCACTGACACAGAAAGCTGACTAGCACAGGTCCCCTATTTAAAACTCTCCAGGGGCTGGGCACTTAAACGGCAATCCATGTCACCACCATGAGGTACGGCTTTGGTATTCAGTGTGCTCACCATCTTGGGGGAGTTGAGGAAGGGAGGGGGTGCTAAAGAGTATGCTTTGTTAGAAACACAGAAGCTCGGGTCCCTTTGCATTGCTGCCTCAGAAGCAAGGGACTCATGGCTCACAACAGTGGGAGAAGTCTAAGGCCTATGAAGGCCTAATGAGTAGAGCCAACCTTGACTGTGTATCAGAAGCACTTGGGAACTTTTAACAACTCTTAACTGCAAGGATCCTAATCCAGTCACTCCTGTTGCCACCTTGGAAGGCATTGCTGGTTTCTGCTATGGCTTGGGTGTGATTTGAGCATGTCCTCTAAGGTCAAGTGCTTGAAGCATGGCCCTGGTGTGGTGGCTTTCTGAAGAGTGGGGCCTAGTATGAGGGAGATGGGTCACTGGGGGCACTGCCCTTGGTGGGATTCATGCTGGTCCCTCAGTGCATTTATTTCCAAGAGAAGGAGTTGTTATAAAAAGAGTGAGCCTGGCCCTGAGTCCCTCTGGCTTCCAGTCTCTCATAGTGACCTCTCTCTCTTGCATGTCCTCTGACCAGGATGTCACCCAGCATCTTTTGATGCAGCGGAGGGGACCCTCACTAAAGGCCACATTAATAGAGTTGCCTGATCTTGGAACTTCGACCTGTGAGCTAAAAAACTGCTTCCAAAACTGTGAGCTAAATATCACTTTTCTGTGTAAAGCACCCACCTTCAGGTATTTTGTTATAGTAACAGAAAACTGATTAATATGATCTTCCATTTACAGTTAAGAAAGTCAGATGTCAGAGTAGTCAAGCTTGTTGTCCAAGGGTACCCATGGTGGCTAGGTCTGTTTGAATGCCTTGATTCTATCTGCAAGGGAAAGAGGAATTGAGATTCAGACTTGTCTGGGTTTGAATTCCTGCTGCACCACACGCAGAGCAGTAAAACTGTGTATCACCTATGTTTCATGGTCTTTATTTGTGAAACAGGGATTAAAAAGGACCTGTGTCATAGTTTTGTTAAGAGGATTACATGAGATAATGTAATGTGGTGTTGCTAAGAGCTTAGTAAACATTGCCTGTCACCATTATCACTGTTATTATTTATTACTTCTCATCCTCAGTTTGGGGCTCATTTATGCAACACAAACTCTAAATTCCCTGGTTTCTGGGATCATTTTTTTCTTCTAGTGATTCTATGACCGATGTGGCACAAGAAAAAAGGCATGCTTCTTAGAGCTCTCTTATTTTCTGTGTGATTTTAAGAAGTCATTGGACCTCTCCAGCCTTCACTTTCCTTGCCTGTGAAATGGAAACCAGAATACTCATCTCTAAAGTCGGGTGAACATGGGCATAATGCAAGGCACAAGGCCTGTTCATGGTAACTCAATTCACTGGGTTGGAACAACACTGGTCCAGTTAGAATGCTGTCCTTTGAGCTTTCACCCTGTCTACCAATGACTTGAGCAACAAGGGCTGTGGAAGGTAGATGAGCTCATCTCTCCTGTCCAGAACATGGCTTTGGAATTGTAGGTAGCCCTCGATATTTTCTAGAGTTGAAGGACTTGGGGACCGAGGGAGAAAAAGTAGGAGGCCACCAGGCGAGCAACACCTTGGCCCCATCTGAGAGGCAGTGTGACACCAGAGAGCCTGGTCCTAGAGTCCTTCTTCCTGGATGCAAACTGATTTCACTTCCTATGAGGTGTGTGACATTAGGCTGGTTACTGAGTCTCTTCTTCATTTTCCTTCACGGTGCACTGGAGACACATCATCCACCTCAGAGAGTGTAAGGGCTGAATGTGTTAAAAGAAAATCCATGGAGTTGCGCTTAGTGCATAGCAAATGCTTTGTAATTGTTCTGTACTCACCTCTCTGCTTCTCGCTCAGCTGAATCGTCTCCTCTGAGCTCCCACCCAGCAGGATTAGTAATGTTCTATCTGTTAATCTCCTTGCTCCATGAGCTCATCTCCATGTTCTTGGTGCCTAGCAGCAGAAAGCCTGACACATACTTGGTGTTTAACATTATTATTATTATTTTTTGTCAGGAGGAATGAAAGAACTCAGAGGTCAGCTGACGTGAGCCAGAGAACAGCTGATTAGTGTTATAGGAATTAGACGTGAGTCAATGAGGCACATGGCCCTTGTCTGGAGATGGCTGGTCCCAGGTCTGGAATAATCCTAATCCCTTCAGAGGGGAGGCATTTGGAAACAGAAAGGGAATTACTCAACACCTGTTCTGAGGTTCTGTGCCAGGGGCTTGATGTGTGTGCACCCCTCACTTTGCCTTCACTGTCGCAACAGCTCAACCCCAGAATGGACAGCTTGATTGCTGGCCCCTCAGGGAAGCCCTCAGGGTCTCTCTGTTCTCTTCATACTGGTGCCTCTGGTAGTGGAGCAGACTGGCCACATCCCTGCCGCTCTTCAGAGTGGTGGTCCTGCAGAGAAGCAAACCTGACTCTTGTTAAAACTACCTTGGCTGCATTATGATGTAACTAAAATCTGTTTTTGCATTGAAACCAAACTCTGAGTCAGTTAAAAGTCCCTTTGTATGAGGAGGTGTGGAAAACCCTCCTCTACTACAGGTACGCCTTCCTGTTAATTTTTAACTCAGAAAATGCTTACGTGGTACTATTCTGCCAGCCACTATCCTAAGTGCTTTATACTGGTTAGCTCATTCTAACTGGCATTATAGCCCCTGGAACAGGCAGCATTGCCTATTTTACAGACCTGCAAACTGAGTCATAGAGTGGTAAACTACCCAAGGTCCACAGCAAATGCACCACATGGGTGGGAATCAACTGGCTGGGCTCCAGAATTTGGGTTTGGAATGTCTTGACTGTGCCATGACCTTCATGGGAGTCTTGCAACCACTCTGCAAGCTAGCGCTGTTACCAAGCACTCAGGGGGCATTGAAACATTCATTTAAGGTGACACGGGTATAAGCGACAGGGCACAGCTGGAGACCCATTTTTGTCTGACTCCAAAGCCACAGCAAGCAGATCTGACTGGCCAGGCCATGCAGGAGGATGTTCTGCTTTCCTAGGATCAGAAACTTTGGGTGCTTGCTCCAAGTTGCATTTAAATGGATCCCGCCCCAAACCCCTTTCACAGACTCTTGGATTCGCCTTCCTGTTTCTTTTTTCATCATCTTCCTTGCTTTTACTTGCCAGTGTTAGAAGGTCCAGCTGAATATTGGATGCTGGTGCTGGGCACAAAGGGCATCTTTGTGTCTGACTAGAATGGACTGCTGGAAGGGGTTTCGCTCCTCTCCCAGGATCTTCCTGATCTGAGCCCTTTGGTGTTTAGGGCGAGCCCTGCATGGCAGTAAGGAAATGGGCTGCTGCCTGGGGCTCTGCTTCCTGTTTACAAGAGAACTTGGACAAGCTCCGTAACTTCTCTGATCTTTAGTGTTCACATTTACAGTTTGATAAGATTTAGGGTTGGTTGATGTCTTGGTTACTTTTCTAGTTGCTGGGACAAAACACCTGACACCCAGAGTGAAGCAAGGAAAGGTTTATTTAGCTCACAGTTTCTGGAGATTTCAGTCCATAATCATCTGGCTCCAAGGCAGGGTGGCACGGCACTGGGGCAACACTTCAAGGCAGCAGCCAGAGCAAAAGAGCAAAATGCGAGCCTCTTCTATACCCTCAAATTGTACACAGGCCACCCCCTCCACCAAAACCTTCAGGGTGGGTGTAACACTGAGGATATTTACAAAGTAAGAACCCTGGCTCCCTGCTGAGTCTCTCAGTTAAACTTCTAAACTTCTCAAGTTGACACAATGTATTAACCATAAGAGTTGATTAGTTTTTAATTTAGTTTTTTTAAAACTGAAGAATAATTACAATAGAGCTTGAAGGTTCCTTCAAACACAAGGTAGGTGTCCTGCCTGTCACTCTGTCATGGGGAATGCAGATGACTGTAGAATTTATTATGTACAGAAATCACCGAATGAGGTGATATCAGGCTTCCTGTGATAGGTGCTGTGTGGCTCAGAGGGTCAGTGCATTCCATGCCTACGTCCGCTGTAACAAATCACCCGCCATCTGGTAGCTTTCGGTAGCAGAGATTTGTATCTGGGGCCTGTGCTCCTGCGTTTCTCATAGATCTGAAGGCCGGAAGGTAGAAATCAGTGCTTCGGCAGGGAGAGCCCTGCTCTCCAAAGGCTCTGGGGGAAAGCCTGCCTTGCCTCTGCCTAGGATTCTCCTGGCTTAGCAACCTTGGCCTAAGTTGGTTTGGGCTGCAGAACTCCAGTTGGCCTCATCTTCACATAGTGGATCTTCTTGCTTTTGTGTCTTCCCTTGTGTCTCCTACAAGGATGCTGTCTTTGGATTTAAGGTCCATTGGATAATCCAAGCTGTCCCTATCTTAAATCCTTTGCTAGTCACATTTTCCTCAAATAAGTCATATTCATATGTTCCAGGGATCTGGATATCTTCTGGGGGGTGGGCATCATTCAACCAGCAGATTTCACCTCATTTGGTGATTTCCATACATAATAAGTTCGGTAGAGTCATCGCATTCCCCACGGAGGAGTAATAGGCATGTGTTTGGAGGTACTTTAATATTTCTTGAGATTATTCTTCAAATAATAACTTTTAAATATTTAGTATGTGCCGTACATTGTGTTAAACACAGCAGGGATGCAGAGATGATCAAGACAAAAATGTTACTCAGGGAGCCTCTGGGCACGTCTGGAAACGTACATAGTTCCAAGTCTTGTCCTTGAGGCTTCTTGGATCCAGCCCCTTTTCCTCCCTGAGACTGGTTTCATTGAGATCTAATTCCTGTCCAGTGACATTCACGCTGCTTAGGTCAACTGCTGAAGAAAGAGGCACAGAGAGGAAAGATCGCTGGCTCAAGCTCACACCGCGGGGAAGCTGCAGAGGTTAGGATTTGAGGCTGCATTTCCTATTACTAGAGCCTGCATGCTCAGCCTTCAGCATATGTGGCCCTGCCCTACCCACGGGGGCTTTGGTTCCTGGTCTGAAAACTCTGGGTGCTGACATCCAAGCCTCCCACTGGGAAATATGAAGGAGACTCTTAGGTCATAGGGACTGTTCAGTGTGAGAAGGATTTTCTGAAATGGAAATTTGCATGCCTCCTATAAGCAGGTCACCAACTAGTGATACATCACATGTCTATTTGCCCAGTCAAGTGGCTTTACAGTGCATGATATTTCATTTCAGTTTACCTAATCCCCACAATATGGATAATTGATTGTGTGATTCCTGAGCAGAAGCTGTGAGCGGAGGATCAGGTCAGTGATGAAGCCTAAGAAATTACTCTGGTGTTTTATCCACTATCTCAGTGAGTCTTCTTGCATGGAAACGAGGTCTTGAATTAGCTAATGAGGATGTGCAACCATTGCAATTGGCAAGATGCTATAACCAAGTCATTGTATCTGTGAAAAGTTGTAAGATACTCAATCCGACTCTTTATAAACTTTGAATAAACCCGATAATTTTTAATTTAGTACTGTGAAAAGCCCATAATTCATTGGCCAAACACTTGTTCTTCTTGGTATGAGGAAAATGGGGAAAGAAAATCTAAGAAGTGCTCAGTGAGATATTAAAATGGTCACTTAGTATTGTTGGAAGAGGCATAGGACTTGCTCAAAGAGGTGAGGAAACAAATATTCAAACACCTTAGCTTCATCTGAGGTCTGAGACAAAATGACTTGAAAGTCCCAATGTTTCCAACACATTTCCATGAATACTACTGATGCATTCTTCCCTTCAATGATGATGTACATTGGAAGGGCTTTTTTACAGGGCCCAGGTAAAGTGTACTGAAAATATATGTTATCTGTCTTACTTTTCTCACTTCTGAGACAACACCCGACACCCAATGTTAAGGGAGGAAAGGTTTATTTAGCTCATAGTTTATAGAGGTTTCAGTTCATAATCAGCTGGCTCCAAGGCAGGGTGGATGGCAGACAGGGAACAGAGAAGAGAAACAGTTCACGATGGGCAGAAGATAGCAAAAGAAACAAGGGACAATCACAGTTCTTTCTACCCCTTTTATCTTATCCAGACTCCTCAGGGGGTTATTATTTGATCTTTTTAAGGATGGAAAATGACCATTGAGAGTAAGCTATGACAGATACATTTAAAAATTCACAGACATACCCACAAGTTGCCCCTTAGGGTAAGGGCCCCTAACAATAAATGTCATGATTTAATGTGTGAGAAAGTAACTGATTTTCAAAAGAAACTTGTGAACCACAGTGAGATATCATCATAATGTGCCATAATGGCTAAAATGAAAAAAGATAGTTAATACCAAGAGTTCATGAGTTTGAGGACAACTAGAAATCCCAGTTTGGAAATATTGATGAATGCAAAACATAAGGAAATCCAGCAACCCTGCAGTTCCATGCTAGGTATAGACCCAACATAAATGCATGCATCAAAGACAGACACTAAAGTGTTCATACTACAACACTGGAAATGACCAGAATGATTTATGATAATACTCAGTGATTTTTTTGTTTTGTTTTGTTTTGGTTTTGAGACAGGATCTCACTATGCAGTTCAGGCTGACCTTGAGCTCACTTTGTAGACCATGCTGATATTCTCAAACTCGCAACGATCCTCCTGCCTCAGCGTCCTCCTTGAATGATGGGATTACAGGCATGTGCCACCATGCCAGGCTTACTCAGTAATCTTGACAAATCTCATAAATAAAATTTTGAGGCAAAGAGGCCAGATACACAAAAGAGTGCTTCTTGTATGAGTTCATTTGTATATGTTAAAAAGAAAACCCAAAGTCAGTATTGTAGCTACCCTTGATGTGGGAAGAAGGAACAGCTGGCAGGAGCAGAGAGTCTGCTAGGGGCATAGATAAGGTACTGTTACTGAGTCTGTTTCCTGAACCGGGTGTGTTCACAGGATGAGATTACATTGATCAGTTCTTTTATAATCTGTATACTTTTCCGCACGCATATTATCCTTGAATAAAACGTCCCTTGTTCTCTGAGACGTGCAGGAGTGCTGAGAATTTGCAACATTTTTCCTGTTAATATTGTTGAATATAATGTGTATAATCATAATGTGCCTATTTTTAAAAATACTGAGATAGAAAAATCTAGCCTGTTTTAAATTTTCCAATAAAAGGTTTCTGGTCATATCGAACCCATTTGTTACTTATTTATTATTTTCCTTTATTTGTACGTGTGTGTAGTATATAATGATTCCATTCCTTCTGGGGAATTAGTCCATGTAGATAACACATCTTAATTTCTTTTTCACTCCTTTTCCCTTCCCACTCTCCTTCCACCCATCCCTTGATCCTCTTCCTTTTTTGTACAAGTTCACAGTACAAAATGTTTATATTGTGTGGAGTTGGCTCACGGACAGAACATATTTTAATTCCCTTTTTATCCCTTATTCCCTCCCTTCCTTTCCCTGCCTCCATCTCTTCATCCCCTTTTCCTCTGAGAACAATCTATCTCCCTACTTCCTATTATCTATCATTTATTTTGCTCTTTACTGTGGGTTTCTCATATAAGAGAAGAAATATGCTATTGGTTTAAAATAAACTTTCAATAAATTGTGGGAGAAACAGCTTGTCATGAGAGAAGTTGGAAATTTACTAGCCAAATTTCTCTTAAGCCTTTTCATAATTGGTAGATAGAATAAAAAAAAAACAAGTATTATGACTTTCATTTGATCTACATTTCTTTTTTGAGGAACCTTTTCCAGTTTATGACTGGCATCAGAAATATATATCAGAAAAAAAATGAATTTA
>RJWT010018213.1:0-18971 GCA_004365215.1 Cuniculus paca
ACTCATGACCTTGCGCTTGCTGGGCAGGCGCTTAGACCACTGAGCTAGATCCCCAGCCCTGTTTTTTGAGACAGGGTCTCACTATGCCATTCAGGCTGGCCTTAAGCTCACTTTGTAGCCCAGGCTGGTCTCGAACTCACAACGATCCGCCTGTCTCAGCCTCCCGAGTGCTGGGATTACGGGCATGAGCCACCACGCCCGGCAGGAGACCTTCTTAATATGGCTTTTCAACAACAGAAATAGAGGAACACACACACAAAAAAAACTTGCTAAATATCAATCTGGTCTTTTAGCAGTAACACTCAGGGCTCCTAAGACGAATAAACCAAAGCAAGGAGGAACTGCCCGAGCCCCTCTTGGACCATGCTTCAAGTGCAACAAGGAAAGACACTGGGCAAGAGAATGCCTCAATCCATGAACTCCTCTGGGGCCTTGCCCCACTGCAATCTCAAGAGCCACTGGAAGAGCAGCTGTCCTAGCTGCCAGAGAGTGGGTAAACCATCCTCTAATTCCTTGCCCTCATAGGAGATCTCATCACCATTGGATTCATCACTGGCTGATCTACTTGGACTTGCTGCTAAAGAAAATTGACAGGGTTCAGGGTCCACAGCCCCTATTAAGGTATACTTCTTGGAGCCCTGAGTCTCACTAGAAGTCAGGTAAGCCACTGTGTATTTATACACATGAGGGCAACATGTAGTGTTGAGTTTTCAGGCCATTGTGTTAAGTTCTCAGTCCCTGGAGTGGGTGTTGATGGCAAGCTACACAGCCTCTTCAAACAGGACCCATTCCATGCAGGTTTCAAACTCTTTTCATCCATAGCTTTATAATAATACCAACATGTTATACACCCCTTTTAGGTAGAGATCTCCAAAAACTTAACTTTTCCTTTACCTTCTCCCCCCAACAGCTCTTGTCCTCCAAACACCAATGTCATGTGCTGCAAAACCATCTCTTCCTCTCCTTCCTTCCCTCATTGATCCCACAGTCTGAGAATCCTCCAAACCCACCCATGCTACCCCTGCTATACCTGTATTAATTCATCTCAGAGACCCTTCAATTTTTCCTTGCATTCCCCAATATCCTGTAGCTCCCAAACATCTATAGGGACTCAAACCTATAATCAAGAATCTTTTAGACAATGGTTTTCTTAAACCTACCTATTCACCCTATAATACTCTCATTCTCCTGGTACTCAATCCTAATAGGTCCTATCATCTGGTACAAGACCTTAGGGTAATCAATGATGCTATTTCCCCAATTCACCCAATGGTGCCAAACCCTTATACTATGCTCTCTCATATTCCTCCCTCTACCACTCACTTCATAGTCCTAAACCTTAAAGATACTTTTTTTACCATCCCCCTGCATGCTGAGAGTCAAGATTTCTTTGCATTTACATGGGCTGACCCAGACACCCTCAGGTTTCAACAACTTACATGGACAGTGCTCCCTCAAGGGTTCAGGGCTAGTCCTCATTTCTTTAGCCAAGCTCAGAGCACTTCCCCAGGCTCCTACCTTTCTAAGCCCTTTTAAATGCATGTATGACTGACCATTTCTATTCTACAACATGAGACCCTTCTGGGTCTGGGTTCTTATCTCACTTACAGTGACACAGTCACAGACCTCCCCACCCCTAGCCTATAATTTCCCAAATGTGATTCAACTGTCAGGCCTTACATTTCTCATGCTTCACATTCTCTCCAGCTCAACCCCTGGACCAGAGATAAGTCCTACCTACACTTTTATTTTTATCCTTTCAGACAGGGGAATAATTGCCTCCCATAACTTCAACCATCCTAACTCCATACTCATTGTTTAGATTCTTCCTCACCACACCTTTGGTGGAATGACTCATTTGGATCATGGGCACCTTTCTTCTACCTCTACTGGGTCCTTTAATTAGGATAGTGACCTGCTTCCTCATAGCACCTTGCTTTTTATTTTTATCCCACCTAGGATGTGAGCATTCACTAAAGATGAACTCCTTGTCTTGGCTGAAACACCTGGTACCAGCTTCTACATGGACATCAACTGTCATCACATCAACCATCCTGTCCTCCAACACAATGCCCCCATCCAGCAGGAAATAGTCAAAGGGAGACTTCACCCATTTCTAATAACACAAAGATGGGAATGAAAGGTTTCTGTCCTAATATACATTACTGGACATTATGGCCTGACCACTACCCCTTCCCTCCCCTTCAGCTCTGATTACAACTTCCTCCTTCCCTTCCTGTGTGCACCAAAGTTCCCATCAGTCTTTTACACATCATCAATGCTCACCCCAAGCGTCACTTCCTTCCAGTTAGCGGTCATATAACCCCTGCCTCATCCATACCTGGCAGAGAAAATAGCTCAACCACATCAGCTGGACATTCCTCTCCATGTCCTCAACCCCCAGTAAATTTCTCTTTTTGGTACCTTCTGCTTCTGTATTGCACCAGAATACCCTAACAATAATTAAAAACTGTTTTAAAGAGAGCGCACATCAGTTAAAAATTCATGATAGCTTTTCTTATTTTGCATCAGTGAAAGACTAGAAAAAACAGAAAAAAGATATTATTAAAACAAAACTTTCTGTATTCACAGAGTGCACAGTGACTGAGAAAATATTAATAATGCAAATTGTGAGTTACAAGTGAGTATTCTGATTTATAGTATAAATTATGTATCTGGACTTATATATTACATTTTTAAATTCATGGTAACCGTGTAATAGCTAATTTAGGTTATAAAGTTTACAGTAATTAAAGAGAGAAAAAATAATACATTTTCTCATGTAATAATTTACATTCTCAAAATAATACATAATTATTGATATAGGGAAAGAAACTCCCAACCTCCTAGATGTCCAGTAAAGTTCATGTTCTCTAAAACTGAACAATGAATTTTAGGCACAATGAAGGTTAAGAGCAGAATTTATTTATTGAGAGAAAGAAAGCCTCTGTCTTAGAGAGAGACAGAAGGGATCTTGAGTGGGTTGCTGAAGACTGTGTCTTTTCTAGGAACTTTTATAGAGAAAAACTCCAAGGTGAAGAAGATCCAAGGTGGGGAAAAATGGGAACTCACATGGTAGGTATGAGGTGAGACTGAACTATGGTCAACCAATAAGGTTACAAGTATAATTGCTTAGGTAAAATTGATTAAATCTGGGGAAGTAAGTGAGTCATGTAGAAAGCAAGCACGAATGTAGAGCAGTGACTCTTCCTTTAGGGGGCTGGGTTAGTGGCTCCTTCTGGCTTCCTCAGGATGACTGAGACCTATTTAGAATATCAATCCCTGATGTTTAGCCTTAGTAATTATGCAGGTGCATTTGTTTTATCTTTTGTCTTGAGGTCTGGCTCACACTGGAGGTATCTCTCTCCCAGAGCTGTAAGGTATCTATGTAAGGTATCTTTCCAGGACCTAGCCTTGTCTGACTGCCTATAATATGTCTATGTAACTCAGTTGCCTGAAACACTATGACAATAACAACTCATAATGCTAAGCACATATAATGATGTATTGTATCAGCATTCTAGTAGTTAAATAGCATTTACTATGCAAAGTGTTATCTGCTCTTATAGCTCTATGTATTAAAAGTATGTGTTGATACTAAATCACTAGAAACTGCATTTATGAATTTACATGAAATTATATTTTCTATATTGAAGAAACAATTACATATACATAAAAACTCTCCAAAAAGAAAACTTCTTCTATGTACACCAATCCGGTAACAAAAGCAGTGTGCTAAAAATGCAAGAAATGTCTTTATGATGTAGTGTAGATGGGTGCTGTAGAAAAAAGTATACCTACTCCCACATTCATATATTTAGCTCTAACCTTTAATGTGGTTGCATTTAGAAATAATGCTTATAAGATGGTAGTACAGTTTGGGTGCCATGATAAAGACAGAGTCTAGGATTTACCCTTATAAGAAGAGAACTAAACTGGTTTTCTTATATGAACAGGAAGAAATACAAAATCATTCTGTCTTTGTTCTCTCTCTCCTTTCCTTTCTTCCTCCCTCTTTCCTTCTATCCTTTTCTCCACCTATCCATCAACAGAAGAAAAGAAGATGGATAGCCACAAATAAGAAGAGAACCCTCCAACAGAAACTGAATCTGTTGGTGCCTTGATCTGAAACTTTGAGCCTGTGAAACTGTGAGAGAATAAATTTCTTCTATTTTAACCATTGTGTCTATGATATTGTTATGATAGTTCATGTAGGGTAAAGCAATGGGATTAAAATGAGAAAACAATGATGATAATAAGGCGTGTGTATGCAGTTATGTTATGGTTAATACATTGTGTCAACTTGAGCAGTTTAGAAGTTTAACTGAGAGACTCAGCAGGGAACCAGAGTTCTTACTTTGTAAATATCCTCATCCTGTGCAAAGGAGGACAAGGACATTTTGTGAGTGCTACACCCACCCTGGGAAGGGGGGGGTGGCCTGGGTATAATATGAGGGTAGAGAAGAGGCTTGTTTTTCCTCTCTCTTTTGCTCTGGCTGCTGCCATGAAGTGCCGTCCCTGTGCCGTGCCACCTTCCCTTGGAGCCAGCTGATTATGGACTGAAATCTCCAGAAACTGTGAGCTAAATAAACCTTTCCTTGCTTCACTTTGGTGTCAGGTGTTTGTCTCAGCAACGAAGGAAAAGTAACCAAGACAAGTTACTATCACCATTGTCACCAAAATCCTCCAGATTATATTAAAATGTTAAGTACAGAAGTAAAATTTGCTGGACTTTTAACTGAAAACATATCTGAAAGATGTGTAATTTTATTTTGAACTTGAAAATAACAATAAATAACATTAAACATATGTAAATAATCTTGAGTAATAAATTATAGATAACCTCTAATAGAAAATATGATATATGCTTTCAAATCACAGAGAAGACAATACAAAATAGATTCTAGTTATTATAGAAGAAACATGGGTAAAAGGGAGCAAAGAAGCATGACACATGGTTAAAACTTCAATTATATTACATAACTAAAAATCTAAGAAAAAAGAAAATATTTTATAACTAAAAATCAGTTATCATTAATAATAATAATCTTGATTTGTAGAAATAAACTATATGTAAAATATGAGAGAATAGTTATAATCAAGATTTGAGTACTGAACATAAGAGTTTATGAACTTTCATGGTTTTCACACATGTAGAAAGTTTTAAGACATGAATACAAATTATGAATGTTTATATCCAAATCCTGAATTTTTAATAAAATATTAACTAATTATGATTAAGCGCAATATTAACAGTAGTATTTACTTTAAATGTGATACTACTGAAAACAAACTTATTTTTAACTGTATTTAAATTTTTGCAAGAAATAAATGTGCCAAAAAAATCTCAAATAAGTCACATATAAAATAACATAATTTAACCTAGGTTAGGTAATGGTATACGAGTAGTATGTGTAACATGCTATAAAATTATTTCAATAATATCTTATTAACCTTTTTAAAGCAAATGCTTAAAAGGAGATTTGCAATCAACATCAGAGAGTAGGCAGTCTTAGAGGAAGTGCTAAATTGTCTCTACTAAAGAATAATCAGGACAGAAAACGGGACATTTAAAAGCATTCTCAGAAGACAAAGGATGACTTTTCAATGGCAACAGGGACTTACTCAAAATCTCTGCCAGACACAGACTGAAGATTAGCAACTATGCTAGGGATAAGACCTAAAAAGCAAGTCAGAAAATGTAATTGCTTGCCTCCTTAGTATGCTGCAGAACTCTTTCCAAGGCAAAGGCTATGATCAGAGAGGAAAACCTAAGCTACTATTCACCTGCATGAAAGTAGAAAAAATAACTCCTTACACTGTCATAACTGCTTCCAACAAATACTGGTAAAAAGGTAAAGAGTAAAATCTAATGCACTACAGAGCTTTAAATATAACCTTTGATCAATACTGGCTGACCTGAGAAAAGTTTTAAATAACCAGGCTGTAAGATAAAAACCAGAAAAAAATTTTGAGAAGAGATAGTACAGGTTGCACCATGCATGATGGCAGACTTCTAATAATCAGTTCAGAGAAGACATTATAAATGAATGACCCCCAAAATAAGAAGGGTATCACCTCCAGGTCTGAAGGGTTGAGAGACTGAATCCAGAGTAGCTACTTCTAAAATTCCCACTTTTCAACAAACCTTAAAGACATGAAAAGAAATAGAAATATGTGGTTCATATATGAGAAAATGAGTTAACAGAGCTATTTCTGAAGCACACCTGATGTCACATTTGGTTAATTCAAAGTAACTCATTTAGATATGCTCAAATATCTGAAGAAAATGATGTCTAAAATGTAAAGAAGGCATGATAATAAGGTCTAATGTAATAAAGGATACCAAAAAATATAAAATAATAATTATTATTATTATTATTTTGAGACAGGGTCTCTCTATGTAGTTTAGGGTGTCCATGAACTCATGATGCACCCCAGACTGGCCTTGAACTCACGGTCATCCTCCTGCCTTAACCTCCTGCATGCTGGGATTATGGGCATGCACCACCATACCCAGATGTTATAAAATTATTTTAAAATACAAATGAAAACTCTTGAGTTGAAAGGCACAACATGAAAGTTTAAAATTAAATTTGAGATGCCCAAAAAGATATCAACTTGATGGCAGATGAATACTGCACACTTCTCAACAACTGAGAAATAAACAATGAAGAATATTAAGCAGATCATCAGAGAAATTTGTAATATATTTAGCACATTTATTATACACTCAATAAGAGCATCTGATGAAAGAGAAAGACAGAAGCATATTCAAAAAAGTAACCATTGAAATTCTACCTACCCATAAAACAAGCCATGTAAAGAAAATGCTCAAATCCACTAGTCAATAATTAATAAAATTTAAAAAAAAACAATTGGTATCATTTCTATCAGAATGGTTATTCTACAAATAGATTACAATATTAGGAAACTTGAAAAAATTGCAAAAAATTTATTCCAACCTAAACAGAAAAAAAAAACAGTAAAATTCACAGCAGATAAGACTTAAAATCTGGAATGAATAGAAAAATCACAGCAAATAAGACTTAAAATGTAGAATGAATAGAAGAGTAGCCTGAAAACAGAAGATGGTTAGTTCTTTGAAAATATCAATAAAATCAATAAACTTATTGGCAATAATGTAGAGAGAATTGAACTCTTAGTCATTGGTGAGGAGCAAGTAGTACAGTGTCCATGAAAAACATAGAGATACCTTGAAAAATTAGAAAGCAAACTATCATATGATCCACCTTTCCAAATGCTGGGATATATGCAAAGGAATTAACAAAGTACATATGCAAACAAAAGATACCTGGATTCTTCTGTTTATTTTAACACTATTTTTTCACAATAGCAAACTTATAGAAACAAGTAAGGTATCACCGATCAAAGGCAATATAAAGAAAATAAGGTATATTTAAGCAATGAAATATTATTCAATTATAATAAGGAATGAAATCCTGTCATTTTAGTCAATATGGATAGAAACAAGCATGGATAAAGCAGGTACAGAAAGACAAATATTGCACATTATTAATCTACTTTCTCATTGCTAAAATACAATATGTGACACCCACAATTTTAAGGGAGAAGAGATTTAACTGAAAGTTTTGTGAATTCAGAACATTGTTGTCTGGCTCAAAGGCAGAAACTTCATGGTGAAATGGCATAAGTAGCAAAACTGCTTAATTCATAGCAGTGTGGAAGCAGAGAAGGGGAACAGCACTAGAGGGGAAAGGGCGGTGGAACAGATCTAGACCCTCAAACCAAACCTCCATGATGCACCCAGTGACATCCACCAGTGAGTGCCGTCACATCCCTGTGCACATCCCCAAACCTATCAACGGGGCTCGCCACAGTAAGGGCAGCACTACATATTCTCATCCTTATGTATAAGCTAAACAATTTGATTCCACAAAAGTAGGAAGTAGAAAATTGTCCACTAGAAATTAAGAAGAGAAGGGAAAAAGAGAGGCGAGGAAAGAGATTATAATGGGCAACAAAATATAATTTGATCATAAGTTAGATGACAAAACCAGCTTTATATTTGCAGTATTTGAAATCATAACAGGTATGTTCTCTCATGAATATGGAATGAAGTTAGAAATCAACTCAGTATCTTTCAATGGAATAAAATTAGAAAATTGCAAAGGTATTTAGGAATAACCCCAAATATATGGGAACTAGAGAACATGTTTGTAAATTGCTAAAAAGTCAACAAGAAATCACAAAAGACATTAAAATAAAGAAAAAATTACAACATATCAGATTTAGAGGATGCAACTAACAGCCCTAAAAGAGAAGGTATAGCTTCATGGCTGTTTTGAAAAACAAGACCCACAATTCATAATTTAAACATTAACTGTAAAAAAGTAAAGAGAAAAATGAGATACAAAGAGGTGACATTTACTGATTTGTAAAAGATGTAAAAAAGACTACTTTAGACATTATACAAAAATGTGTACAATTTTTTGAAGTGGAAATATTGCTAGCAAAAAATAAACTTTGAAAATGATGAAAGAAATATGGAATGTGAATATAATTATAGAAATTAAAACTATTAAATTAATAATTTAAAAACTTCCTACATAAGAAAGTTCTGAATTCAACCACCCTCTTATAGTTAATACATTGTGTCAACTTGAGAAGTTTAATTGAGAGACTCAACAGGAAGCCAGGGTTCTTACTTTGTAAATATCCTCATCCTGTGCAAAGCAGGGCAAAGGCATTTTCTGAGTGTTACACCCACCCTGAAGAGGGGGTAGCCTGTGTACAATTTAAGGGTAGAAAAGAGGCTTGCTTTTTCTCTTTTGCTCTGGCTGCTGCCTTGAAGTGCTGCCCCAGTGCCATGCCATCCTGCTCTGGAGCCAGCTGATTATGGACTGAAACCACCAAGAACTGTAAGCTAAATAAACCTTTCCTTGCTTCACTTTGGTGTTGGGTGTTTGTCTCAGCAACAAAGAAAAAGTAATCAAAACAGAATTTGGTACCGGAGGAGTGGGGTCATTGCTGTGACCATACCTGACCATGTGGTTCAAGAGCCTTTGGAAATGGCTTGTGGGAAGAGTTTGGAAATGTTCAGAGATGTTGCCTGAAAGAGAAGCCCTGGAACAGCTTAGGCTATTCTGTAGGGGAGATTCTGGTCAGAGCTCAGCAGACCAGCAGGCTGATAGAAAGCCTGCCAATAAAGACCAGGTTCAGGAAGTTTCTGCTGGGAAGGACTGAATTGGTTGTTAGACTCCACACCATATGTGTTATGGCTTGGCAGAAAGTTTGTCTGCATTTTGTTGATGTCCAGAGACTTTGCCTGAGACTAAGGTTAAGGATGGTGACCTGATTAATCCGGCAAAAGAAATATTAAGGCAGTCGAATGTTGAGGGCATGGCATGGCTATTGTTGGGGACTTTTAGCCATTTTACATCACAAATCAAGAGCACAGAGCCCAGCAGGGTGATTTGAAACGTGAGTTTGGCCAGAAAGGATGCTCCAATAAAGTTATGGACTGTAAAGATAAAGCTGAGACCTCGATTGCTAAGGAACAGAGAAATAGAAAAGATGACCTGAAGGCAGTGCAAAAAGCAGCAAGTCTTGAACCTTTGCAGCTTCCAAACTGCGAAAGTGAAAGACTTTGCTTTGAGAAGAAAGCCTCAGACCACCATGTTCCAGAATGGCAGCAGAGGCCCCAAGAGGTTCCAGAATGGCAGCGGCATAGAAAATCTGTTCCTTATAAGCAGGCTCAGAGTGCCCAGCGATCCAGGCACTCAACCCCTACAGCCAAGAGACAGGAAAGTCTGGCTACTGCTCCAGCTAGCAGCAGACCTCCGCATCATCTACGTGGTGCTGGTTTTAGGTGCATGCAGAATGCACAAGCTCTGAGGTTAAGAAGGCTTCCACCCCGATTTCAGAGGGCCTGGGAGGTCAGGCAGTGTGCCCCTGAGAGGGCAGTGTGTGGAGCTGTGAGTGTGATGCCAAGGGTGCAATAGAGACTACAGAAGCTTGGAAAAGCCAGGAACGTGGGTAATCTAAGGAAAACTGCAATGGGGGAGCACAGTCTGCACAAAAGAGATGGGATTGGTGATCAGTAGAAGTGCCATAGGGGTGGAACCACACAAGCCCTTTGGAGCTCACAATTTGCCACAGATTGCTTCAGATGCTGGACAAGCAACTGTAGCTTTTAACATTTATCCTGCTGGATTTTGGACTTGTTTTGGTCCCAATGTTTTGTACCCTCCTGTTTGTAACTTTTGGAATGAAAATGTTTGTCTTATGCCTTTGCATGTTTTAAGTGTTTAACTTTGTTTTCATTTGTACAGGGACTTGCAGCTCAGAGTTTGCCTTACATTTCAGAGACTTGGGACTTGGACTTTTCAGCAGTGCTGAAACTGCTAGGACTTTGGAGACTCTTGCAGATGGACTAAATGCCTTTTGCATAGAGGGATGTGCGTTTGAGTCTTTGGGTGTCCAAGGACAAAATGTTATGTTTCTAATGTAATGTTGATTGACTTACTACTGATTCTTAAGGATTGTTAAAGTTTGTTGTAATGTTTAAGTTGCAAAATGGTAAGAATTAGCATGTCTTGGTATCTGGAGGCTGATTTAAAGAAATATGTCTTGTTGCCAAGTTGGCAAGGGGTGGATTCTTATGGTTAATACATTGTGTCAACTTGAGAAGTTTAGAAGTTTGAGAGACTCAGCAGGGAGCCAGGGTTCTCCTGTGCAAAGGAGGGCAAGGACATTTTGTGAGTGTTACACCCACCCTGAAGGGAGGGGTAGCCTGTGTACAATTTAAGGGTAGACAAGAGGCTTGCTTTTTCTCTTTTGCTCTGGCTGCTACCTTGAAGCAGTCCATGCCATCCTGCTTTGGAACCAGCTGATTATGGACTGAAATCTCCGGAAACTGTAAGCTAAATAAACCTTTCCTTGCTTCACTTTGTTGTCAGGTGTTTTTCTTAGCAACAAAGAAAAAGTAACCAAAACAACCCATTTAAAGAATTAACATCAATATTTGACAAGCTCTTTTAAGTAAAAGATGGAACATACATAATATTTTTTTCTGAGCTTGGTATTCATCACAGATACAATGAGAATAGATACTATAGACTAGTAGTTCACAGAGCAGGAGAGTAAATCAAATGTAATACATTCCACAAGATTTCAGAGTGTTAGACCACTGTACTAACTGATTTATTTTCATACATTAGTAATAATCCAAAACCTAAATTGAGGAAATAATACATTTGTAAGATCATCAAAATAAAGTTATAAATAAATCAAAGGAGTATAAGATATGTACAGTGAAAAGTACAAATGATCCTTGAAAGAAATTAAAGATGTAAATAATTGAAAGGTTATTCCATGTTAATATACCAGAAGACTTAATATTGTTAATGGTTACACTTTCCAAATTTATCTGCATATTCAATGCAATCACTAATCAGTTCAGTTTTTCAGGAATTGACTATCTGATCCTAAATTTTAAGTGGAGATGGAAGAAATCTATAAGATCCAAAATAATTTGGAAGAGAATAATTATGTTCAAGGACTATTTCTTGTCAATTTCAAAATGTACTGCAAATGTACAGTAAGACAACCATATAGTACTGGCACAAGATAGAGAAACATGGAATGTGATTGACATTTCAGAAGAAAACAAGTATGTGCAGTCAAAATAACTAAATTGAGAAAGGGTTATTGCTACCAGAAAGTGGGGGCAGGTCTTGGCTGTGGGATGGTCTGGGCTCTTAGATTCTTTTTAAAAAGATTTCCTGGGAGGCCACAGATGAGAATCAGGGTCAGACAGCAGCAGTTTTAGCAAACATATTTGCTGAAGGGCAGAGTACACTCTGAACAAAGCTAAATTTTGTAAAGATCTTACACAGGGGAGCGTTTCAATCAGGCAGAGACAGAGGCAGCAATTTTCAGTAATGAAATAATACCCTCAAGAAGGAAAGAAGAGCACAACCAAGATATGCCAATAGCAGCAATTTCCTGAGTTAGATTTTTGCTTGATTTGTTAGGTATTTTTTGGGTAGTTGGGAGTGGTGACTAACAGGGCTTCTTTCCAATCGACTGTTGAGTCTCCACCTTCACATCAGGAGGGGGAGTTCTGTAACAAGCATTGTTTTGGTCCAACAAGAATGGTGTTCAAGGCCAGGTACAAGGATCAAAACTGCAATGCAAGTGCCTATAAATGAGCATGTTCACTAGGTCAGCATGGTCACCACAGTTTAACTTAGAGTTTGTGCCTCAAGGCATGACTGTGTAAAATCAAAACGTGTCAGACTAGGAAGGAAGGGAAAATTTTCAGAGGATATGAGATGCTGTTCTCAGGAAGCCAGGAGACTTACAGTTCAAGGAAACTAGATCATCACCTTTCTTAGAGTAGTCTCCTAAGGCTCTGTTTCCAGTTTCCCGGACCCAGATCATTTCTGGCTAACTACTCTGTCATTTTCGTTGCAACCCATGTTTCTGGTACAACTGGATATCTACAACTAAATATAATAGCTGAGCCTTTACATCTACAATTCACAAGATTCTAGACTGCTGATGTGAATATAAGAGCTAACAATATAAAACTAGTAAAAGTATACTGAAGACTAAGTCTTTGGTTTAGACAACAGTCTCTTAGATATGACACCAAAAACAGTATGACAAACAGAAACTCTTAAATTAGACTTTATGCATCAAAATTTTAAATGTTGTGCTGCAAATGCTGTCAAGAAAGGCAAATTTGTGAATCATATATTGTTGACCAACTTATATCCAAAATATTTAAGAATTCAACCATAAAAAGACAAATAATAAATGATACAATTAATAAATGATACATCAATTGTGTAGACTTTTTCACAAAGATGGCATAAAAATAATTAATAGATATGTTAATTATTGTGGTACTATATCTTCAGGGAATGCAAATTAATATCACAGTGAATGACTGATACAAGATGACTGTAATAAAAAATATGTAAAAATACTGATGAGGGTATAGAAAAAATTTTAATGTTCATACTTCATTGATAGAGGTATAAAATGGTGATCACCTTTAAAAGATGGAAATTACTAAAAAATTAAACACAGTGTTGCCCTATGATCCACAATTCCATTCCTGGGTGTATATATCCAAGAAGAAAACAAAAAATATCAATGCAAAGTCATGTTCAGAAATGTTCATGGCAGCATTATTTGTAATACCCACTAAAAACACGGTAGAAACAACAAAAATATCTTTTTTTTTGGTACCAGGGAACAAACTCACAACCTCGTGCTTGCCTGGCAGGTGCTTGTGTCACTGAGCTATATTCCCAGCCCCACAAATATCTTTTAACTAAAGAATAAACTGTTACATATCCATACAATGTTTTATTCAGCATTAAAAAAAATAAAGTATGGTACATGAATGAAACTTGAAATCATTATGCTAAAACGTAGTTACAAAGACCATGAAGCATATAATTTTATTTATATGAAAAGCCTATAATATGCAAACATGACAGGAGAGAACGTTTATTAAGATTGGGAAAAGGAGTGAAGAATGGTTGCTAATAATTCTGGATTGGAGGAAGTGCTGAAAATGTTACAAACATATTATAGTGATGACTGCTTGAGTCTTCCTGGAATATATTAAAGGCACTGAATTCTACACTCTAATTAGTTGATTTCATATATGCAATTTGTATCGTCATATGTGTGGTAATTATTACACATAATTATAACATTATTAAAATTTTTTCTCCCAGTAAATATCTGAATATAATTAAGAAAGATTGTTCTCAACACCACTTGCTAAGTAATATCCTTGCAACAGTAAGTTATTTAAAATGATTTCATAAATATTGCATTACTTTTTCCTCCTGTTATTTTTATTCTGATAGCATCCAATTTGCATAAGTCACAAAAATAAATCACAAGAATACCTTAATTCTTGGTTATACCTGCTTTTTCTTGAAAAATGGAGTTTTGAAAAATAGCATGAGATTTTTTTATTTAAAACATTTTGATGTAATTTATTAGACTATAAGTAATGTTGACTCAATACTAATATAATTTTAAAAGTAGAGGAAAATGCCTAGTACAAAATTCTTAATGAAGAATATTAAAAACTCATCTCTGCTTATTGAAGTTAACTTCATTCTAAATATCAAATCTTTCAAAGAAATCAATTAAAATGCCTTATGTCTTTTTTTTTTTTTGAGACAGGGTCTCATTATGCAGTTCAGGCTGGCCTTGAGCTCACTTTGTAGCCCAGGCTGGTCTCCAACTTGCAGCTATCCTCCTGCATCAGCCTCCTGAGTGCTGTAATACAGGGGTTTGCCACCATGTCAGCTTAATGTCTTAAGTATGTGTATGGTTTTTCAAAAGTTATAAAATATAGAATTAAAAAATTTAAATTAATTTTTATTTTCATTCTCCTGCTTCCTTTGGAATTTAATAAAATGGTTAAGACCATGTTGGGAGAAGTAAGTATGATACCATTCCAGACATGTTTTTGCTTTTCATACAGAGACTGGTTCATTTATGTGTTCTTGAAGAGCTTTATCGTCTCTAATGATTTTTAGTGATATTTTGGTTTAATAGCCTTACTTCATGAATTTTATAGGTTTTAAAAATAACTAGATTGATTTCATTCACATATTTTGTCAACTATTGGTTTATTTTATTTTGTTCATGCATATAGTGATACAAAAGTGGTTTCAAATTATTCTGTCTTCTGACTTTATTTTAAAAAGACACACAGCACTGTATCTCCCATTTGGTCAATGAAACATGCCCAAATATAACATGCTACAGCTCAAAATTTGATTTGACTGAGAACAGCTTCAAATCTTTCTTTTCAAAAGAGAAAGGCAAAAAAGCAAACAGTAAATAAATAAATGGGGGTGGGGAGACACATGGCAGGTGTGAAAGAAAGTGTGGAACAGACAGATTGAAACAAAGATATATGCCTAGAGATCTAGGGAGAAAAAAGAAAAGAGATTTTTAAAAAAACAGATGTATGTAGTGATCACAGAAATAAATGGTTTTAAACATGAATTTAAATAGCTGTATGAAGACTGTCACTTGTACTATTAGCCTGATTTTGTTTAACCATGATCCACATTAGAACACATACCACTGAGTCCATGAGTTTCTGCTGGAGTAGCAATGCAACACAGATTTACACTTTATACCTGAGGAAGAAATAGACATAATATATCGAAAGAGACTTGACGGATTAAGAAGAAGGGTAGTAAGCAGTAAGGGTAGGGGAAAAGCAAGATATAAATAATAACTTTAGTTTTCATATGTTGAATAAACATAAATGATCAAAAAGCTATAGAACAATCTAGAAAATGAAATAGTAACACATACAAGAAGAAGACTCCTTT
Organism: Cuniculus paca; assembly: GCA_004365215.1. Classification (NCBI taxonomy): domain Eukaryota; kingdom Metazoa; phylum Chordata; class Mammalia; order Rodentia; family Cuniculidae; genus Cuniculus; species Cuniculus paca. The sequence goes on from RJWT010018213.1 coordinate 15,372, forward strand.
TCAGAAAAGGAAAATGAGATAGAGCACTGGCATCAGTTATTTATCATCACAAAATGTTATAATGATTTTAAAAAGACCTAATCCTAGATCCCCTTAGCTTCAAATAACTTGTTTCTTTTCAAGATATATATTTAGAGGAAAACAAATCCATTCTTGTAAGGATAAATTTTCATCATATTCCAAGTTGTTGGTGATGTAACAATTTTGCCTTTATTTCTGAGAACATTTTGTTTTTGCTTCTATGTATTATCCTAATTTAATTAATTATTATTACATTTTCCCATTCTTCAAAAACTGCTTTTAGTGTTAAAATTTCTTTCATAATTTATTTTTCATAATATCCCTAAATTAAGTTCATGAATATTTCTTTTTAAAGTGAGATACTTTTTTAAATCTAGAGTTTCACTGAATTCTTAAAGAAAAATGTCGTCATTTGCTGTTTTCTTCTATTTTTTGTTTTGTAGTTGTTTTGAATAGTTTATTAAAATTTTGACTGTTTATGTTTTGAACAGGATTCATGTACATCTGTTAACCTACCAGAGAAACAATTTGCTATTGCCTTGATGGCTTCCCTCCTCGCGCTCCTCCTCCTGGTTCTCTTCTTCATAGCCCATGTTTTTCTCCTTAGTCTCCTCCTTCTCCTTCCCCTTCTTCTTTTCTTTCCTTCTTCTTTTTCTCCTTCACAAAATACTGTTCTTCATGTCATCTTACATTTTGTTTTCTTTATTATTTTCCATTCATCTTGTCTCCAAAGTGTGCTATTCTAATCTTTTGCTCAGTAATAATGCTGTTTATAGAGTGTACCATATTTTAAAAAACTTTACTATAAGATTTATTTATAATATTTACCAAAATTTCATTCCTATATTTTCTCAGCAATGGGAGGAGGTCTCTTCTTCTTGAGGAATTTTTAGCTCAACCTGTGCTCTCTCATACCCCTTCTACCTTTTTCAAGCCCTATTGAGAATATTTTTAAGTTCTTTATTCTAAATGTTTAAAATCAATATTCCAGAAATTTATTGTTGTTTACTTCATCATTTTCCCCATGGTTGCTTCTCTTTGTAATTATTTTATGAAAAGGGCAAATACTTTTATTCTTGTTATGGTTTATTTCAAAGCAATATTTTAAATTGGGAATTCAGAGCAGGAATTTTAGAGAGCTATTCATATTACAAAGTTGATATGCAATGGAAAATAATTTATTATACATTGAAAATAGTTTTCATAATGACTAACTCAGACTCAGTTATTCAATGTTTTAAGATATATAGACTGAAATTTACAGTTTTAAAGAGATTAATCAATAAAAATGAAACTAAGTTATAGCAATACTATGATATAGCTGAATAATCATTCTGGTCTTACATTTTGTTCTAGAATAATACTACACTTTGGAAAATCAAACATAAATGCTATACTATTATGTAATAAATTATAAAACACAAATATAGCCACAAAAATCTCATCTTCAAGGTCAAAAGAACTTCTGAAATTCTATTCATCACTGACTTGCAATAAATAAATACACAGGTAAGAAATTTTTCCCTTGATGTATAAATGACAGAATAGGCATCTGTCTTTGCTAATAGAAAGATAATTGGCATCAAAATCAGTACGAAAATATCTTTTTCTTGTGCATTGGCTTGAAATGTTCTGCTTTGTTATCTTACAAAAATATTTGATTATAGATTAGCAGAAAAATCCCTAGAGATATGCAATGAATTTATCTATCAGTAGGATATTTTTAATCTCATTCAAATATCACTCATCATTTATATGTGGCAAGATATCTGGCAACAGAAAAACATGGCACTTCTGAAGATTCCACAGGAAAAGGGCTGCAATTTACTATTTATTTATTTATGTTAGTTTTGTTTTAATGAAAGATAGAGATTATTCATTTTAAAACTTACATATACAACAATTAGTTTTAGGTATTACTCATTAAAAAAGAAGGCTATCTCATTAAAATATGGCAAGGTATCATCATTATGAAAGTCCTTTACCATGTTTCTTGGTCTCATGCTGAGGACTTGTAAATTTCTTAAGAAATCAATTGCATTTGTCTCCACTGGAAATCAATTTTTATTAGAAAAATTATATATTTATAACCAAACATTTTTTAAACTGAACATTTCTTTCTTTCTTTCTTTCTTTTTTTTTTTTGTGGCACCGGGGATCGAACTCACAACCTCACACTTGCCAGGCAGGCGCTTAGGCTGCTGAGTTAAATCCCCAACTAAACTGAATATTTCAATATATATTAGAATAAAATCTGTTGATGCATATATAATCTTTGACTATAACTATTATGTATTTTTAGATAAAGATTTGCAAAGTTCCTTCGCTAATGTACCATGAAACAACTATTGGGAAAAGAACTATGAAGAGACTTTGTGGCAAGAAGGAAAACAGAACTGAAAAACTTAATTCTGTGGCTGTTTTACACATTATTGTGAATTCTTTGACACATACTACAAGGAAACTGTAATAAATAAAATGAAAGAAAAAATAAAAAAATTAGCTACTTTGATCAATTTCCTTTAAGTAAAAAGAATAAAAGAGTTTGAAAGGCAGGGTCTTTACTCACAAGATTTTCTAAGGTGGTAAATCTTATTTTATGTGTTCTTACAACAATAAAACAAAGCAAAATAAAAGTGACAGCAAAACCTTGTCAGGATAGCCAGTATGAAGACTTCTAACTGCTTTATGGTTCTCGGTTATTGTCTTTTATACATGTTGTGTATTTTTCTGTTTCCTGCTAATTCCTGGGTTTTGAAATTCAGTTCTAGATTCACTCTTCTATTGCCTTCTTTGGTGAGCATACACATGTGCAAGTGTGCATACAGACATGTTCATGTATAAATTTCTCTCACAACCTTCATATTCATGTCCCCAAGAAATTATTTTCTACTTATGCATCTCACAATCAAATAACCTTGCACTATTTTGAAGCACATTTTTTCAAGTGAAAAGTTAACTGTTCTCCCAATGCGAAATGATTTATTTTTGCAATACATTTGGACATTTTCTGGCTTTTTTTTACCATCCAGTTTGATCAACTGTACCACCATGAATCCTAGTGTACTACTGTATTGAGCAACTGTATTGTTTTAGACACTAAAGTAGAGACTGATGGACAAAAACTTTATGTCAAAACCCAAAATCTCTTTCACTAGCTACTTCCTTGATTGGTTGTGGAATTCTTTTACAGATTTTTCTTTTTTTTTGCAGCACTGGGGATTGAACTCATGACCTCACACTTGCCAGGCAGGTGCTTAGGCCACTGAGGTAGATCCCTGGCACTTGCCTTTTTGAGACAGGGTCTCCCTATGCTGTTCAGGCTGGCCTCGAGCTCACTTTGTAGCCCAGGCTGGTCTTGAACTCACAACAACCCTCCTGTGTCAGCCTCCTGAGTTCTGGGATTACAGGCATGAGCCACCACGCCCGGCTACTCTTTTATAGATTAAGGTACTTTCTGGTTTACACATAATTCCCACCCAATATTCTTTATTCTCTGTCTTGGTTACTTTTTTCTAGTTGCTGAGACAAACACCTGACACCCAAAGTTAGGGAAGAAAAGGTTTATTTAGCTCACAG
>RJWT010018214.1:0-18996 GCA_004365215.1 Cuniculus paca
TCATTGTAATTCTACCTTCTGCATGTGTCCGGCTTCTGTGATTCAATGGGTACATATCAAAAAGACTTTATAAAGCTATTTTTAATTCATTGCCTCTTGCTCCAGTTAAGAAAAAAGAAAGAAAGCTTAATTTATTTCTAAGTTTTGGCAGAAATCAGAGGGGAAAAAACATTGTTTGTTTAATGAAGAAGATCTGCTCATTACGGGAGACTGAATAAGAGGGTTCCTCGGGTCAAGGTTGTTGGCAGGGTCGCTGCAGGCCACCTTAGCTCTTTCTGATTACAGACTGGAAACTGGTTAGTGGGAGTGCTCAGGTTTGCCTTTGTGCTCTGCAGTCGGTGTCACACTTTGGCCTCCCAGTTGCTTCTAAAGCATCTGGCCACCAGTATCATTGTACCACCCATGCTGTCATTGGTGGATTGTCCAAATCTTTGTGTCTACAGTCCCTGTATCATATGTGGGAGATATTCAAAGGAGATGGTCAGATTGAACAGGGTGATGGTATCAATTACAGCCCTCTCTTCCAAAGCATGCTTATGAGTGCTGTGGGTAACTCTCCCCCCACCAGCAAAAGAAAAGAAAAAATGCAGCCAGAGTACTCTGGAGCCCTGGGCCAAGTGGATGTCAGAGGTTAAGATTTGCTGAGGGGGCAGCAGCTATCACACTGTTCTACAACACAGAGTTGTCAGTGCCCTACTCCAACAGTGATGAGTAGTCATTCTAGCTCTACTGCTGGCAAAGGAGACACAGAACTCAGCCAGGAAAGGGGACAACAGCTCGCCCTAGATATGTTGCTTCTTTCTGTTTAGAACAGCAGACAACTGTTCTAACTAACAGAGCAAAAACCTAAAAGTTTTGCATATAACAGCCCAGAAATGGGTTCCCAGTTGTGTGTCCCTTTCAACGCCATCCCATGACAGTGGCGACATCAATGTCTAACTTCAACCTGTAAAAGATAAACTCTGTGTATATGTAAGGTATAATAACACATGTTTATATATTATTATATAATATGTATTAGGAAAACAAACTTTACCCAGACTAATACCAAACATATTTTTTGTTTGAGAAGTCCACACAATCCTTGATGTTAGTTGTTTATAAGAGATCTGAAGTTAATTGCTATGCATTGTGTTTTAAAACACTGAAGCTTTCGTTTAGCTTGCCTTGGTCCACCACTATGGTGAGCTGTGTGGCAACATCAGAAGATGGTATAATCTGGCATCCAGCTCTCAGAAATGGGAGTTTAGGATGGGAAGGGACTCTGCAGGTCTTCTGGTCTTAGGAGAAATGAGTGTAACTGAATAATATGTTTATGGCAGCAAATTATAGTGTCATTCTTACATGGAGTAAATTTTCTATTGGTTTTTCATTCTCACTTTCTTGCTTAGGAGGTGGATAACCTCTGACAGCCACTTGGCCTAGGGTTCCAGAGTACCCTTGCTGCTATTTTTTTCTTTTCTTTTGCAGGAGGTATCCACAGCACGCAAAAGCATGCTTTGGAAAAGAGGGCTGTAATTGATGCCACACCCCATTCATTATTACTGAAGCAGATTTTGAAAATGAATGGAATGGGGTGTGTGTGTGTGTGTGTGTGTGTGTGTGTGTGTGTGTGTTGGGAGCTAGTGATATCTTTATACCCTGGTGACATGGCCACATGTTGAAGGCATTTTGTCAATGGAAATATTTCTTTTTGAGATCCCCACCTTCTGAGGTTCCTCATCACTACCCAGCTTAGAAAGAATATAAAGGGGATTGCAACTTGTCAGAAGAAGAAGTCAGCACAGAATTTCAGCTCAATATACAGTGTCATTCAGTGTTCCTTGCAAACCGCCAATTAATTCAGGCTCTAGGGAAATCTGCTTTGTGTTATTTGGAGCTTGTTTATGGTTATCTTATTTTTCAAAACTATGTTGTTAAAATATCAAACGCCGTATCTGTAAGTAATGTTGGCAAGTTTTCTTCTCTCACAGCTGCCAATACTGTTTCCCGTGATAAGAAGCCACATCTTGCTATTCTGAGGGAAGACTGTCATACTGCTCACATAGAGCCACTGAACTCATCCTGAAATGCATTGATTTTATCGATAAAATAGGTGGAAAATACACCCTGGCATGATAAATCCTGAGCTGTTTCTAAGTTAAAAAAAGAAAAAAGCAACAAGAAGATGTAAGTATGGCTTTTATTTGGAGGGACAGAAACACACTAGATAGTGTCCAGTGACGAAGCTAGAAATGTACTTCCCTGGCATGAGGGTTGAATGCCAGTATCAGACTTGTCAAGAAAGCACTTGGTATTACAAGGCATTCTGGTCAGCCAGGGTTTTTTCTTCTACATCCCCATCTAGACTCAAGATCTCTGGGCAGTAGATAATTCAACAAATGTTCATTGAACAACTTTTATGAGTAAATCACCATATAAGTTTCTCTGGAGTTAAAAAAAAAACCAAGATGTAATTCATGATATTAAGGAATTATACAGTTGATAAGAATAAGACATTAACCAAACAACAAGGAAGAACATGGCATGCCATTAGACTGCACACAAGCATACACTGATAGACATGGAAACAGTCTCATGACAACATACTACAAAGTGAATTAAATATTAAAGGACAAAGACTTTGCTTTATATTATAGTATTCAACAGACAATATACTTTGTAAGTTTTTCAAATCACTGAAGTAGTGCACACTACTTCATTAACTGTAACACTAAGAAATCACTGAAAAATAATCTCATTTGAACATTTGAATTTGCCCCAGTGAAGAATGACTTGGTCACTTCTTTACTCCATTTAACGGATTCTTGATTAATTTCTTTTGAAGAAGAGAATGGACTAAATTCAAGGTAGAAATATGGAGTCTAGTTATAATTCTCGAGTCTTTTGAAACTAATTCTTGAGTGCTTTGGCTGCCTAGCTCTTAAAGAAACATCAAGAGTTGAGTCAAGCATTTATACTCCCAAACTAACCAGACTGCAATTCGAGAATCTTGTGCATGAGGATCTTAGAGTGATCTCTGCCAGGTTTTGGGATCATGGATACTTCAGCTGCTTCTGTTTTTCCATTTGTAGCTTCTCCCCATGTGATTTGTATTGCCAGCCCTTCTGAAAGAATCCTTCCATAGGAAATATGTATCTTGAGGCCCCTGGAACTAGGCCACTGGGAAAGAAATTAGAAGAGATGAATGGAGGCACTCATACTTCAACTTTAAGGTTCTATATTATTTGATGGGAAAGGTTGGACTTTATATCATACTATAATTACCAACAGTATAATTCACTAAACATTCAACTGATTCAAAATATCAAAGGTAGATACTTTTCTGATGCAGATGCCCAATATGAAGAACAACTACACTTTTTATTTCAGCTTTCATTTTTTATTTATTTTTAAAAATGTCATTACCATCATCATCATCATTACTAGTATTATTCTATTGCTCAGCCAGCCAGCAGTTGTTATGCCTTGTAAGGAAGTGCCACAGTGCATCAGGAAAACGTTGCAATATATATATATATATATATATATATATATATATATATATATATATAAGCTTATTTTCCTTACATACTATGTCCTGGTGAGAGATGGAGAAAGCACAATGGTATAATGTAGTCTTGAGTTCAAATTATAGAATTAAACCTTAAAATATTAAAACATATGTGAGGCCCAATCAGTTTGTGCTTATAGTTTGCTAATAAATAACATTTTCCACTCACTGTCCTGATTTTAAGAAATAGCAATTGGAAACTAGAGGTATAATAGAATAGTCTCAGAATGAATTTTAAGGAATAATCTAGTTCCTTTTCTGCCGTTGGCAGATTTTGCCTAAACTCTCTTTTTCAGTGAGGAGAATCTCTCCTATTTGAAAATACCTGCTGGGAAGGAAATTCTAGCATTCCCTATAATAGCATTATGTTCCGTGGAAACAACTTGTTTCCTCAAAAAATAAATAGTTTTCTCAGCTATTTTGTTTCTGGCAATGTCCATTTCAGGAATAATAAATTCCAGTATAAGGGCCACATTTTAAAAAAGGTTTTAGTAGAATATATAAGATGGAGAGAAATACGTGTTCAACAGTGAAGAAAAAAGGTTTCACTTCCAGATCAAGGTTAACTCTAATAAGGAAATAGAAAGCCTATTACTAATGCCTTTGCATTAAAGCTCACTTCCTCTTGAATGAACCTGAGGGATGCTTTTGCATATCAATGTTGTACCAAAGGCTTTCATTATCTCTGTGGTTTTGTTTATTCAAATATCTTCCCCACGTGTGATTTCTTCATGTATAAACTGAAGAGATTTAAATGTATGTCTTTTATGAAGTTTGTAAATCTTTCTTTAATGAAGGTGCCCTTCAGTCCAAAGGACCTCCTTGGGGGCCGTTCAAAGATGGGTTTACTTTCATTAATTCTTTTTATCTTACTTTTGGTCAGAGGTGGCAAGACACCGATCACACAGAAACCACGTTTCTCCTTTTTGATATTATTCCAGATCATTCACCTTTATGGTACTCCTGTAGCTGATTGTTCTCAACCCAGCAGGACTTAGTCCTATGTGGAGAAAAGTTTAGAATCACCTGAGGTAGGTGATGTCAGGGAAAGCTATCCCAGCTAAGCAGAGAAAAGAACTGTACTTGAGTTGGTTGTATAATTTAAGCGATTAGCCAAATAAGCATGGCAATGTGCTGTAACTGAAAAGCAAATAACTCACCCTTGTCAAAAAATGTAGTTTTTCTTCCCCCTAGCTGTGAAATTAACTATCAATTCATATGCAATCCCAGATCAAAAATGGTGGAGTACCAGATGCACTAGTGCATGAGAACGGAAGTAATTGTTTGTAGTTTTCATGAAAAGATTGCCAGTTTGCAGCATTTAAATTACGCACAAACTGGTTTTTACATCTCTAATTGTAGCTCTGTTGTTTTCAGGGAGGGTTGAATTGACATTGACAAACATAGACTTAGAAAGAATACAAAGACATGAAAACAGCACTACATTTGCCCCAAAAATGATTCTGTGAATAATGCTGCAGTGTTCTATTTATTCCCTGATACGCCAAATTTTCCTTTTTCCCCTTAGGAGCAATACTACTTTGGTAAGTTAATGAGAAATAGTTACTGCAGGGAGGTTGAGTAAATCAAACACATGACTTTTGTGAATTATTGTATGCCTGCTTTATTATTACTTTTTAAGAAAGACTTGAATTTAATGTAATCTCTTGCTTGTTTCTTTCCTTTCACTGAAAATTTTCTATTTACCTTCTGTGCTTAATTGACCTGTACCAGGTTTTACACATTCAAATCTCTGTATGATCATATTTTAGGTCTGGGAAAAGTGAAAACAGAGTCCATTAGTAATAATACTCATCACTTTTTGCTTTAATCCTTGATTTTTTTTTAATAAAATAAGGCAACTAACTGTTAGGACTAAAGAATAAAAAACCTGGCTTACCAAAGGAAAAAACAGCAAAACAAAGAGGTAATTCAGATTTGAGTTTGTAAAGCCAATTGCGTGTGTGGTGTTAATTCTAGTGTACAAACAACTGCAGTAACAACAACAAAAGGTCGTCTAATCCTCAATTCAGTATTGGTTTCTTTGGAAAATACTCGGTTCTTAAAAGGGTCATACTGAGTTAAAATATAGCTATGAAGATAAACAATGGCTTAGCAAGAAGGAATTCAAGGTACATGTGTTGGGGAAAAGGGCTGTGTTAAAAGCAAAAAACAAATAGAAAAAAATTAAGAAAACCATTCTACATCTGGGCAACATTACAAAGAAGGCTGCCTACAATTGCCTGGCATAGCGTTTTGAAAGTTCACACAGAGAGAATACTTAGCAGAGCCATTTACCCAGATACTTCCAGAGGAGCTGGGCCCTGTGCACACTTGCAGAGCACTGAGCTAGGGGAAAGTCACGGTTACTTTTAAGCAAGAAGCCCCTTGGCTCATCATGTTCATGAACTCTGAAGGAGGTAGTGACATGGGGACGCTGGCATAGCAAGTTGAGCTCATGCTTCTCTAGGAATGAGCCCCACTAACTCACTGGCTTTCTTGTCTCTGTACCTTGATCCAGAATGCGGCCTGTGGGACCCAGGCCATTGGACAAATTAACATCTTTGTCTAGCTCCTTCTTTTCTTTCTTGTTCACACTTGACCACAATATTCACAAAATTGAAGTAATGCCATGTGCAATACAGAGTGTACCTTAGTGGGCCGGGGATTTAGCTTAGCGGCCCAAGTGCCTGCCTGGCAAGCGCAAGGTCATAAGTTCGATTGCTGGTACCAAAACAAAAACGAAAACAAACAACAACAAAAACAATGTAGAGAATACTCCTGACTCAGTTATTCCTGTGCCAGTTACAGGGTGTACCTTAGTTTGTGTAGGACTACAGAGCAGAAATTGTAGGATGACAGTGTTTAGCTCATTAAAGAAAAGGCTTTCTACGGGTGGGAGAGTGAAAATTGGACTGGGCAGCTGTGGGTGTCTACGCAGGAACACAGGTGCATAGCAGGTGGGATGCCCAGCTGTCAGGGAGGTTTTACAGGAAAGCGAGTGGGAGGGCAAACTAACTGACCTATACAGTTCCTCTTCCCATCCAATACATTCTTCATTTTGACTTATTTTAAATTCATTCTCAGCGTTTGCCTCCTTGGCTTCGAGTCAGCTGTTTCTGGTTCTGGAAGAGCTGTGGGCTGCTGCTCTGTTGTAGGGTGGTGGTGGTGGCAGTGTGTCAGCTATGTGACAGTTTCCTGAACATTACATTGCCTTGATCATCACAGTCCCCTCTTTTTCATGTGTGATACCAGCAAAGTGGTCACCAAAGACTCGGTAATGCATTTGAAGACATTTGCACCTGGAACTAAGATTTTCTTTTCCTTTTTGGAAACATGTCTACTTCTCTGCCAGTCTCACATATGGTTTAATTAAATTAGAAGGCATTGTAAATTAGCACACTATAATTTAATTTGGAAATGATTTCATTAAGTCATTATCATGACCTCTTTGGTTTGCCTGAAAACTCACTCTTCCTGTCCCCAGCAGCAGGGTTTTCAAAGGCAATCTGTTTCCCAAACACAGTGATAAATTTGACTAACTCCTGACTGAAAGGCAGGGTGACCTCTATTATTTTTGAGTAGATTTGCCAGTAGCCCATGTCTTTTATCATTAATAGCTGGCTTCTGTTTTCATGTGAAACATTTGTGCTGAGTCACCTGAACCCTCTTGTCTGGTATCTTTATGACTATGGCCACATCCAACAGGAGAATATTCTGAAATATTAATGCCTATGTTTTCCTTTCTCCCATTTCCTTCTCAAGGCCTGTCCTGTAGTCAGTCACAGATGCCTACTTTGCTTCTGGCGTGATGTGGGATTGTTTTATGGAACTGAAAACAGCAAGAAACAATCAGATTTTTGTTTTGTTTTGTTTTTTATAAACTTCCCAAACAGACTTTTGAGAATCAAAAGGAAAAGCCTGAGGGTAGCAGGACAGAGTTTATTATTTTATGGCAATGGATTTGGAAGAAATAGAAGAAGTATTTTGTCTTACTCCTCTGTGAGCTAGAAGGATAGCTAGGGGGGAAAAAGGAAGAGAGATGATTGGATATGGTCAGAAAGGAAGTCTATAGTGGAAAATGAGAGGATTTGGAGAAACCTTTATAGAAAAATAAATGAAATCAGAATAGTGCCTTGTTGTATGGGGAAGAAAGTATAAATATTTTCATAGGCATGGTTTTATCTGACAAGAAATCTTACCCATTTGATTGCATTAGTTATCTATTACTGTCTAACAAATTACCAAAAACTTAGTGGTTTACAACAACAAGCAATCACTTGCTATCCATTATAGAATATGTAGATCTGAATATCAAACAGTAGTCAGGAAAAAGAGCTCTTCTTTCTTTAATGATATCTGAGGTCTCAGGTAGAAAACTTACAAGCTGGAGATTGAATTGTACTGGAATATTTGCTTAGAATTTAGATTTTAGCTGCAAAGAGTTACTATGTGAGGTGACAGATATATTAAATTGCTTACCCATAGTATCATGTTACTGCATATATCAAAACAGTATGCTGTAAATCTAAAACATATACAGTAAAACTTGGGATGCTGGAATCATCCTGAGGTGCATTTACCCTCATGTTTGTTGGTGGAAATGGACTATTGGCTCTGGTGCCAGTTGCAGCTAGAACACTTGTGTGTGTGTTCTTCTTGTGGGCTGGGCTTCTTTACAGCATGGTGATGAGGTTCTAAGACCAAGAACTAACATAAAGACAATGAACCCAAGAAAAAAGGCAGAAACTGTAATGAATTTTGTGAACTAAACTTTGAAGTCAAGCAACTTCTCTGCTGCTGAATACTACCCATTCCAGCAGTTAAAAAGTTGTACTGAGACTCAAAGAAAAGGAGCACAGATCCATCATCAGTGCCTCATTGTTAGGCTCGGGGAATGGGACATATATTTGTGGTATGAGCTTCGTTCACAGAGGACTGCTGCCTGAAGAGTACAATAGAAAACCTAGTGGATTCTAACAGGGCACAATTTCCAAAGAAAGACAACCAAGGACTGAAAACTGTTCAATGTTTTATAATAAACTTCTTTTCGAGAGTGACATTCTCCTGAAATAGACTTTCATCAAAATTGACTTTCAATTTCATACATACGTAATTAATTTGTCTTAGAATGTAATAGAGATATTGCACATTGTCATGATTTATATCTACTAATTTTTTTCTCATGATGTTTTGTCATATTTTTCTACTTTTCATATTTTTCTCATTTAAAAGGATACTTTTTGATATCTGGGATGAAAGGATATGCTCAAAGTTGTAAATAGAATTATTTAGCTATTCATATTTTATGTATTTAACTATGATGTCTGATGGTAAACACATAAGTTATTAACCAGTGGTACGTTGGCGTTATCTAAGTAGAAGAAAAGTAACTATTCCTACTTTTCCCTTTTTTTTTCTGTGAAAGTGTGTTAGGCTATGAAGCATAAAGGCTTACCCAGTGTGGATGTCTATGATCTCACTAACAGGAATTCCAGAGACAGGACTTCCCTGGGCATGGTAAGTCAGTTCTCTTGCTTCTCTTCTCTGAGGGTTTCCCAGGTCAGAGGTCTTCATTGTGCTGGCTCTAAGTGCAGGCTAGGAGGGGGATGTCTACAGCAGTTCTCGGCATCTTATCTACAGACAAGTACCAAGAGATGGTCTCATCTGATATTTTCTTCTTAAGAATGAGACACTCTTTCAAGGAGCTTGCCTCTGACTCTGGTTAGAATTCTGGTTAGAACTGGTCACATGTCCATCTCTAGTAACTGCTGGTAAAAGGAAAGGACCATCTTGAGTCCCTAGTCAAGTTTTAATGCCAGGAGCTAATGGACAGTTATGTTTTCTAAATAAGGAGCCTGTAAACTACAGCCTGTGGGTCAAACCTAGCCCTTTGCCTGGTTTTGTAAAAATGCTTATGGGGTCACACCATAGTCATTTATTTATGTATTCTCTAAACCCCTTTTGCATTAAAACTGTGGAGCTGAGTCGTTATAACAGAAATTACGATACACTGAAAAGCTGATCACATTTACTATCTGTCCCTTTATAGAAAAAGTTTGCTGACTCTTCTCTCACATCACAGAGAAAAATGGGGGATATGTCAAAAAGGGGAAAAAAAAAGGAAAAAAGGGAAAATGTTGTATAGCCAACAGTAATATTAAAGTTCATATTTAATGTTCTAAAAAAGTAGAGTTTGTGACTTTCACAAGCTTATGGACATCATTATATGTGCATTGTGAAATTTTATGTCATTATTTAGATGAGTTGTCCTCTATTATTAAGTTTATGATATAGCTGTACATAATTCTATGATGTTGTTGTGCTCTGGGTCACAGGATACACTCTATTGCCATAGGTTAAGATTTCTCCTTTTTTGGTGCTTTACAGGCTAGCCATGAAACCCTACTGACCTCTAATCCTATTAGTAACCACATCACATTTTTCTATTCAATACTCTGCTTGGCCAAAATTCACAGAATAAATTAACTAGAATGAAACTTTATGAAAGACCCACTGTATTTAAATATTAATGTGGTTTTTATTTCTATTCAGGTCAATTTCAATCTAAGGAGAGAGTAATACGGATGAATCCTAACTGAGAAAGCCTGGGGTGCCCAGGTGCCCAGATGCACGGGTTGGAGTGTGTAAGTGAAGGGGGTGTAAGTGAAGGGGGCATCACTTCAGCCATATGTTCCAATTTACATTGCTAGAATAGAGTATGAGAACCTCCTTTTTACTCAAGGATAAATGGTTATAAGCAACTTAGGATATCATTTCTTAGGTAATGTTGAGTCAAACATATCAGTCTAAAAGTTTAATTAAGAGGAATAAGGGAAGGCTATCAGAAGATGTGCATTTTATCCAAATATTTCCTAGAATCTAGATATTTAAGATTGCGTCCTTCTCTCAAGCTCAGTTATCTGAGAGCTATAGGCTTGGATCGGATTATTTTGACTCTCCGAGAGTTGATATCAAAAAAAGTTTTCTGGCATCATACCCTCATTTTGTCCTGAGAAATGTAAGAAATCCCCATGTACAAATCCCTATTGCATGAACTGTGGAGATGATATAGAAGATCACGTGAGTGTAACCACTCTGGGAACTGAGTAGCTTTTAGTAGCCTGAAAGGTGTATTGCTTCTAAGTACTTGTGGTGGTTTTAAACTTATGGTCAATGAGAGTTTGTTCCAGCATCATATTTTCAAATATATTTACTTATGGATTTCAAGTAAAGCATGTCAGAGCCAAAGGGAGCCTCTGTTTGAGAGAGGGAAGCCGTTGGATGCGCTACTGGACAATGCTTTGGTGCCCAATGTGCATAGAAGACGATACTTTGGTACCTGGTTTTTGCAAAAAGAAAAAAATATCCTTTTTATTGAGGGTCAGCTGTCTAGGAGACAACAGATCAAACTGCAAATCTGTCTTCCTAACAGCCTGGGGGGCAAGAAAGAAGGGAGGGGTACGGGAGATGGAAAAGTTGCCTATTGATTGATGAGAAACACAAGTCTTAAGGTTCTTTTGCACAGACCTAGACAGTCATCAGCCTCCTCACGGAGTGCGTGGTTCTTTTTGCAAAGAGTTATCTTATTCTGTCCAGGGATTTTGAAATTGGGACGTACAAACGGTAACCTTCAGAGGGGCAAGCTGATTCTATTTATGTCCTGTCTTTAAAATCCAGTTGCAAGTCATCCTTGAGTGGAGTCTGGAGGCACTTCCTGAAAAATAATTTAAGATTATTTTCGCAGTTGTGGTAAATCAATGACTGGACTAAGACGTGCAGAGCAGATTAGTAAGCATGCTTCTGGGTGTGTCTTGGTGCATTCCCAAAGATCGCTGATACATAAACCAGCAAAGTGAGGGAGGAAGACCCAGCCCAACTGTGAATGGCACCATCCAATGGGTTTGCAGCCCCAAGGTAATAAGAGGAGGGGGAAGTTGTCACTGTTTGAACAGCTCTACTCTGCTTGAGTCAGTGTCTTCTGTTCGCATTGCCTGTGGACATTGGTCTCCAGAGTCTTCATCCTGCTAATACAGACTTTCCACGGAGCTTCCAGGCCTTCAAGCTTGGACCTAGGCTGTATTCTTAATCCTTCTTGTTCTGCAGCTTTCAACTTTGAGCAGCTACTGAAATCTTCTGGCTCTCCTGCATGTGGACAGTCATTGTGGCTTCTCCTGCTCCTGCTCCTGTAAGCCTACTTAATACATCCCTTTGCAAAACTTATTTTATCAGTTCTGTTTCCCTAGAGAACCCTAAGCAATACAGTTATTTTGGGAGTTTATGTCTGGGTGTTCCCAGGCCTTAGCCAGTTTCTGATGTACTCACTCTATCTGTCTTTAGAGTCTGGGGACAGACTTGGGGGAAATCCCAGGCATTGTTGAAAGGGATTGAAATCCACCCCAAGACCTGTGGCATTCTCTCTTGATTTTACACTGCCAAGAACCCCAGAATTAAATTTATAGTTCAGCTTTAAATTGTCTGCCTTTGCTTGATCTAATGTTTCAACCCTTACTCTTTCTCTGAATTCTATAACTTTGCTAGCAACAGCAGCACAATCTTTTGAAGAAAATAATTATATTTTCATAAAATGCTTCAAATTCGTTTTAGAAATGGTAAGGTATAATTTGATAATTACAAATATCTCTAGGATTGTGATTAAGAATTTCATGAAGGATCTATAATAAGCTCATTATCTAATTGTTTTACACAGCATAATAAATCCTCTGTCAGATTCTTCCTGTTGAATTCTAAACCCCAAGTAAATACACAGATTAACACCTATATTTTGGAAATGTTTTCTGGCTTCTCTGTCACCCCAAGGCAAAGCTTATAAAAAGTGAGAATGTATGTGGAGGCCTCACCTTATAAAAGTTGTTCTTATTTCCTGCATGAATTTTTTTCCTCTAGAGATTTAGAAACTGTATTCATACTAGCTTCCTTCATTCTAATGAAGTTAGCGGAAATCTTAGTTGGTAACATGCTCTGTCTTTTTCTCTGTTAGCTTTTATAATGCAGAATGGCATACCTTTCCAGGGACTTTCAGCAACCTCTCTGGGATTTTGCTTCTGCTCTTATAAAAAGACCTGACTTTGTGAAACCATTAAGAACCTGTACCATGCAAACTACCAGACACACAGTCTTTGACAATCTTCTCTGTGGCATTTCTATAATGCTTACGTCTCTAAAAATCCAGGTCTTTTTGGAATCAGTTGGAAATATGTAACATTTTAAAATACTTTTTATAGAAAGGTAATACATGGATATCTTAGCAAATCCACCTGTTTCTGGCATAGGCAGTGAGGGAGGTTCAGGTGTTTCTGAGTGACAGGTGGAGTGGAAATAAAATTCGTGTGGGGGCAGATGCATCTCAGTGGTATCCTTCCCTCCTCCCAGCCTCCCTCTTGTACCTGCACAATCAGGCATTCCAATGTGGGTCCCAGAAGAGTTTCTATGATCTATGCCATTACCTCCATTTCTACATTTAGTTCCAGTGGCTTAAACCTTTCTGGGTGTGTAAAGGAAATAACAAAAATAGGCTCTCATTCTTAGACTTGCTATTCTCTCTAATTGAACAGCTGTATTCAAAGAGTGATATTTAATAGATAGATTGAACCTGGGCAGATAGATAATATGAAAGATAATAGAATTCTGATCACTTTCATTTCAGCACACTCCCAGAATAGTTACACTAACTGAATAAAAAATAGGACAGGATTAGCTGCTTTAGTAGGGGCAATGATAAACCAAAAGTGCCTAAAGAGCAAAGTCAGGATGGGGAAAATATTAAAGAAAAAGATCATATGGGAAAAAGGTGAAAAAACAAGGGTTTTACTGAGAGAAGAGAATAGGGGAATGTGTATACATGGAGATTGTGGTATGTGTGTTTGTGAGAGTGTGTATGTGTGTGTGTGTGTGTGTGCGTGTGTGTGTTGATATGCAGGGTGATGGGGAAAAAGATTTCTAGTAGTTTAACTCACATGGAAGAATTAGAAAAGATATTAGATGCAAGCTCTATTTGTGGCTTAAGAGGCTGCAATATATAAAAGATTTTTTCTTTAGCAATTTGTTGATAGAAAATGGAAAGTTTTCACTGGGAAAAGCATAATTCTCTGTCACTGAATTTACAGCTGTTGATGGTTTCCAATAATTGTTAGATCCTTCTAAAGTTGCTGCAAATGGCATCTGCATACAGGTTGGTTTAGAAAACTTGAACTTCGAGTCTCTTCGGTGCTGAACTCTCATAATTTTCTAATTTTAGGTCAGACTGACATCATGTCCCTGATTTTACCAACCTACTGTTATGTAAGTTCCAACATAAGTGTAACTGTGATATTCTTCCCACTGTGTTCTTGCTTAGGTACTGTCATGGTATTATGACTGCTTTTTGACTTCTTGGTGACTATACTTAGTGCTCATGGGAGTCTTTGACGCCTAGCAGTTTCTCTTTTCAGAATAGAAAAACTAAACATTACTACTTGTGGCACTTCTCTCAGGATAATTTTAGTGTTCTTCCTGTGCCTCACTCTTGCAGTAGCCAGTATCTTCTTGCCATGGAGGTCATACCAGCTTTCTTGGTGCTTCAGAGGACAAACTGTTTCTCCAAACATGCAAGTTACTTCTGCTGGAACGATTCAGGGAGTAGAGAGAATAGAAGCAAATAAATTTTAAATGTGAATGTTGCTATCCTTGTTCTTGAAGGCTGGATATTTCCTTCTTTCTACTTTATTGAGACACATTACTGCCACTTTGCTTGTTTCTTTGTAGACACGCTCTAGGCAAATGTATAGACCTTATTGTTTAGGTCACCTGATTTTTTGTATCAGTTTGCATTCATTTGGTCCACTTGAATTAGGGTAACTCAAGGAAGTTTGTTAAAGATATGCTTTGCAAAGGTGTGCAAAGGGAGTAAAGAAAGTACTGGTCAACGGACAGTGATCACACGGAGGGACCAGGACAGTGGGCTTCTTACCTCCTTCTGGTATGAAGGGAGGAGGAAGGAATCATACAGAGTTATCTGTCTCAGCAGGAGTTTTGACCTTCCGGTAAATCTTAGAACTAGTCTCAGGCAACTCAGCAGGCAACCAGAACAAACTCCTCTCTCGGGCCAGGCTGCTCCAACTTTATATATTGTAGCCTCTGAAAGCACGAGTAGAGCGTGTACCTGAAAGCTCTTTCACCTCTTCTGCAGCCAGACCTCCGCGGCCCCCTTTGATGTAGTCCACATGCTCTCAAGTAGAAGGGACCCCAAGGAAGGGCGAAGTGTGGATCTGAAGGGCAGATGGCAGACTTTAGGCACGCAGCGGCAGGCGTGATCTCAGAGGCCTTGTTACACTCATTATTCCTCTCCCTGTGCACCTAGAGTAGGCTAGTTGGACTTCTTTAGTCAGTCTGTCCCTTGAAGAGTTATCTGAGATACTGTCACATAAGTAATAACAAGGGAAAGAAATGGAGAGAAGAAACCCTTCCCTCCCCAGCAGGTCTCCTCTCTAGCACAGTGGCCTGCGCAGCATCTTCATTTCCTCTCTTACCTATGCTGTGACAGTTCCCCCTTTCCTAAGGGTGTTGCTGGAGGCCCCTGCTGTGTTTTCTCCGGAGTAGTGAATGAAGAATGTCAGGAGGCAGAAACCTCAGCCAGCCTGAAATTCTCAGGGAAGTGAACTGTCCTGAAACTATACTGGGCAAAGACCTGAAGAGTGCTAGAGTGCCTGCACCCACGTATACTAGCTTGATGTCACTTTGCTCCTTGTGAAAGATGGACCCTTCAGGATGGCCTTCCTTTCCTGTTCTCATTAGGGAATAAACATTTAAAGAGGTGTTGGCTAACATTGCTACCTCTGTGTGATATCACAGCCTGTGTTTGGCATTTGCCTCTTTCTCACGTATTGCTAAGTGAGAAATCAGAATATACAATTCAGCAAACTCAGGGCAAGAATTTGGTATGCAAGGTCACAAAAATGCTATGCTGAATGCCACTGCAAGATTTTAAAATAGATATCTTTAGCATATTGTTTTTGTAGATCAAAGAGAGACTGTAACTGGTTTTAAGAATTTGATGGGAACTGTTTAATATACAAAAGGAAAGGCAGCAGGCTAGGGAAGGTATTTGAAAGAAACATGAAATGGATCATGAAAACACTACTATATTCTCTTTTTCTGTTGATCTTAATACAACAAATAAAGCAATGTTCTAAGGATGACAATGATATACTTTTGGTTTTGGTGGAGTCATATGATGGAATAATAATTTGCGTCCATGCAGGTATATATTATTGGCACAAAACTGGAAGTCGATTCTGGTCTGGAGGCATGTACCCATAACTTCAGCACTCCAAGAAGCTGTGGCAGGAGAATCTAGAGCTTGGGCGACTTAGTGATTTAGCAAGACCCTGTCTAAAAATAAAAGAGGCTCAGTGTTTAATCCCTGTATGGAAAAACAAACAAGCAAAAAAACCCCAAAAAGCTAAACCAAAACAAAACAAAAAAATGAAGTTGAAAGATTGCACAAGTTACAATCAGGAGACATAATTTGTGTGTTTTCGTATTTAAAAAATTTAAATAGGTCTCTGGCAAACTATTTTTCTATTTGTTAACCCAGATCTAGGGTTAGCACACTGGTAAAGAGCCAGATAGTAAATATTTTAGGCTTTGCAGTCAAAATGGTCTTATCATAACTACTCAATATTGTCATATAATCTGAAAGTCGTTACAGACAATGCATACATGAATGGGAATAGCTGTGTTCCCTGTAAAGTTTGTTTACAAAAACAGGCATAGGCTGGACTTGATCTGAGAGCTGTAATTTGTAGACCTTTGACTTATATCTAAACATTTTTTTGCACTACTATTTCTTTTTTTTGTTTTTGGATGGTTTCCTATAAATTTTTATTTATAAGTTGAATTTGTAAAGTGAGATAATTTGTTCTTAAAGAAAGCAATTACATATAAATCTTTTCAATATATATATGCAGAATCTGTGTTCAGAAAACTGTAAGTCATTGATCAAATGAGTCCAAGATTTAAATAAAGGGAGAGATATACTATGCTCATCTACAAGAATACTAAATGTTATAAAAAGGCTAAATCTTTTTAATTTGATATATAAATTCAATGTAATCTCTACCAAAATTTCAAAAAGCTACATATAGATGCCATAAAAATAGACTCTAGAATGAGGGATCAATAGGGATAAATAAATTTCCAGACACATGAACCACCAAAGTTGAACTATAAACATATAGGAAACTTGAATAGACAAATAGTGAATATCAAAATTAATTGTTAATAAACATTTCCCAAGAATGAAAAGCCCAGAGCTGGTTGGCCTTAGTGGTAAATTCTAATAAACTTTTTAAAAATTTTATTTTAAAGAGAATAAAACAATACAAAACAAAAAAACCCAGAACAAATCAGAACAGAACAATGCAAGCAACAAAGAACTTCACAACAAGACAACAGGAAATCAACAGTGGCTACCATAATGTCTCTTGTTTTCTTCAAAATAGTTTTCCAAGTCTTCACAAGTGATACAATCAAACAAAACAAAATAGTATAAAACAAATCAAATCAAAAGAATGAAAGTATTATGGGACTTCAAAACAAGACAATAGGAAATCAGCAATGGCTTCCATTTTGTCTCTTGTTCTCTTCAAAATAGCTGTCCATACCCTCGTACACAATGAAATCAAATAATAGAAAACAGACTAAAACCAATCAAAACAAAGAATGAAAGCATTATAGGACTTCAAAACCAGATAACAGGAAATGAATAATGGTTATTATAATGTTTCTTTTTCTTCAAAATAGCTGTTCATACCATCACACACAATAATAAAATCAACCAAAACAAAACAGAATAAAACCGATTAAGCAAAAGAATGAAAGCATTATAGGACTTCAAAACAAGATAATAGGAAACCAGCCATGATTACCATAATACATCCCATTATGTTCAAAATAGCTGCCCATACCATCAGACTCAGTAAAATCTAACAAAACAAGACAGAACAGAACCAAACCTAAAAAAATTGCAAGAGTTCAAGACAAGATAATAAGAAATTAACATTGGTTACTACCTTCTCCTCTTAGATGTTTCCTTCCCTATCACTTTTATATCTATTGTACTTTTTGATCCCACTAACTGCTTCTGTTTTTTATGCTAGTGTTCACCCATATGAGTTTAAACTGTTACGCCCATGAACATGATCTCCAGTTGCATCCGTTTACCTACAAGAACCTCGAGATTATCCTACTTTATAGCTGGCTTGCTTTCCACTGTATGAAAATACCATATCTTTCTTATCTTTTCTGTGGTTGATGGGCAAAATACCTTTGCTTTTTTCTGGTCTCCTGTCACATGGAACAATTGTTTTCTCCCCTTTGATTTTCAGTCTATGAAATTCCTTTCAAGTTAAATGTGTTTCTTATATACAGTATGTTGATGGGTCTTGTTTCTTGATCCACTCTCCCTGTGTTTATTTTTATTGCCAAATTGAGGCCATCTACATTAATGGTTGCAACCAGCATACATTGGTTTGTCTCTGCCATGTTATTCTCCTGTTGTTGGCCTTCTGCTTTTCCCCTTCATTCGATTGCCTGTCTTGTTTGGTGATCCTCCTCTGCTGCTCTTCCTGGAACCATGGTCTTCTTTATCTCTCTCTAGAGTATCCTTCAGCACTCTCTGTAGGGTTGGTTTGGTGCTCATGAATTCCTTCAGTTGTTCTTTATCATGGAAGTATCTTATTTTTTCATCAATTTTAAAAGATAGTTTTTCAGGGTTCATCAGTCTGGGTTGGAAGTTGTTTTCTTTCAGGATTTGAAACACTTCACTCCAAACTCTTCTTGACTTGATGGTTTGTTTTGAGAAGTCTGTTGTGATTCTGATGGGTTTTCCTTTATAGGTGATCTGTTTCTTTTCTCTAACAGCTTTTAATATTCTGTTCTTGTGCTGAATTTCTGGGATCTTGATTATTATATGTCTGGGTGTAGATTTGTTTTGGTTATGGCTAGTTGGAGTTCTATATGCCTCACTTATCCTTATACCAGATCCTTTTCCCATATTTGGGAAGTTTTCTGCTATTACTTCTGTAAATAGCCTTTTTATTTTATTTCTGTTGACTCCTGCTACCTATCACTCTTAAATTATTTCTCTTCGCATCATCTTGCAGTCAATGAATTGTTAGTTCCTGTGTCCTTGTTATTTTTAAGAGATCTTTCCTTTCACGATTGCTAGCTTCAATCCTGTCTTCAAAGTCTGAAAGTCTATATTCAGTCCCTTTCAAGTGGTTTTGCCAGCTTTTTGACTTTAATTTCCTGGATATCTTTTTGAATTTGTTTCATGCATTGTAATTCCTTTCTATATTGTTCAAGGTTTCCATCATTTTCTGATGCTCCTCTTTTTTATCTATATCTTCTTCAGAGAGGCTTAGTAATTCTTTCATTACTGT
>RJWT010018215.1:0-18909 GCA_004365215.1 Cuniculus paca
TTGCAAGTGATTGGAAGTCGAGTTTCGATGCTGATAGTGATGGAGAAATGTGTTTCTCTTTCTCTGACAGCTATGTCCGTGCTGTGATGAAGATAATCATAGACATTAATGGTGGTAATAAGTTATTAGATCACCAAATGGTTTCTTCTTCCAAGGTGGGCAAAGCATTAAAAGGTGGGCAAAGGATCATAACTGCTTTCCTTAAAGTAAATCCATTAACTCTCTCACTGTCAATTAACAAAAACACTTTGCAACACCTAGCCTAAGTGCCGCTGTGACTGATAAAATACTCCATGTATGCAGCATCGGCCTCTTCTTCTGAGGCACTCAAACTGTCCCCAATCTTTCCTACCTTTCTTAATATACACCCTGTCTTCTTCTCAGGATTACATTTCCCAGAATCAGTTTACCTTTCTGCCCTGTGCTGTAGCTACAGCAACCAACCACTCCATATTTGGAGGAGAACATTCCCCACCCCAGACCCCCAAGAACAGCACGCATATGTCATTAACTCTGTGAAGAAAGCAAGAGCTAGCTAGAAGTTTTAGGTACTGTTGCATTCTGAGCACCTAGAACAGAGCTTGGCCTTAGTAGGTGCTCAGTTACTCACTGTGAACAGAATTAGCGAGTCAATGAATAAGTGCTTCTTGATTCCCAATGGGACACCTGGCCTGCATCAATTTCTCTGCTTCTGATGACACATGTTTCCTTTTGAGAAACTATTATTCTCTGTCTTTCTGAAAAGCAAGAAGGTGTCAGGAGCTCCTCTGAAAATGGAAGCAAGAAGAAATCCAGAACATTGTCTCAATACAGACAATGACTGATTTAGGGAGAAGACCTCTGTTGGAAATTTTGGGGCAAGGAGCTCTTGTCCAGTTGGCTCAAGCCACAAGGATGATTTTAAGCCCAGTGACACCAGGGACCACCGTAAGCAAAGGGTTGCCCTGAGAGGAGGCTAACCAACCAGAGTGCTTAGGATGCATTAGGTTTACAACCAGAGAGCTCCAGCCCTTCGGTGTCTTTCACCAGTAGCTCACAGTTGCTGCTTTACCTCGGCTTGTCCTCAGTCTTCTGTTAATTCACTCCAGAGTAAGTCCTAATGGATAGAAGCCTGTACTTCCAGTACATACCTTCATCCAGGTGACCTCTGGAGCAGGGTTTCCTAACTACACTCATTCTCAATTGGTTGTTCTCATAGTGCCCAGGCCTTGGTCACAATCATAGCTGTTGAAATTAATTCTTTCTTGTATGAGGTATTTGACATGTTGAATTCCTCTGGTAGAAATCAAGAGCTGTCTTTCCCATTGTAAGGTAGCTTTATAAATGGTTGTTCAACTCTAGAAAGTCATTTCCTACACTAAGAAGAGATGCTCACTGTACAAGCTAACCATAAAGCTGACCTTTAGTTCCTCTCAGCTTAGCTCTTTCTGCAGGCCTGCAAATTAGCATGGGATCAAAAATCTGAATGTAGACTCAATTACGAAGGATTAATTATCACTGCTGGAAAAGCACTGTCACCTTGGTCAGTCTACTTTGGTAATTTTAAAAAGAAACCCGGGCCTCTTCTATAAAGAACTGCATCTGTACTGAAAAATTTCTCAAACTCTTCCTTACTTGATCCCAAACAGGGAGCCCCCAAAAAAGGATTTAAGCAGAACACTTTCTTTTATTAGAAGCTGTCATTTCTCATCATACTATGTCTAAATTTGCTCAAATGTTTTCACTAATTTTCAATAATATGAGAAAAACGTTCTAGAAGAGAGAAGATACTGCATAGAACGCTAACGTAAGAACAAGCTCATGTCCTACAAATTCAGTGTGCTTGAAAAGGTCTTTGAGAGTTTAAAGTAAACAGATGTCTTCACATTTCTGCAACACAAGAGACTGGTGCCAAAATAGCACACTGATATAGTAAGTGACACTAATTACTGAGCACAGGTATTTTGGGCTCTCATTTTCAAAATCAAGAGAGCTAAATCCACTAGCAATAGGATGTCATACCTGTGCTGGCTTACCTGTGGGAGAGGACACCCTCGGGCAGAAACATGCTCACTGCCATTAGTGGTGTACCAAGGACACCTTCAGAAGCTGGAAGCCAATTTGCAAAAAGCTAGTCCCACAAAAACGTACCGGCACTGACTTTCTTCCTTTACTATTCCTAGCTACAACCTAAGTCTTTATGGGATCATTTTCAAATCATATTCTTCTGTTTCCCATTCCAAATCTCTCCAGCAGAGCAGGAATTAACATTCTTATTTATCACATTAAAAAATATATGTTGTTTCTCTGCTTCTACCAATTGTGGAGTTATACAGCACAGACTTAATCACCCATCTGATAGAAAGGAAAATGGAAACTTATTATCCAGTGTGATTTTTATTTACTGCAAAGCAGGATGGAATTGAGTCTGGCACTGTATAACCAAGATGAGAAATATTAATCCTCAACTGCATGTTACTAATGAGGAGCAAAGTTTTTAATTTTATTTAGTTAACGAGTCAACAAGTCTAGTATTATAAGCAATAAATACAGTGTGATAAAGAGATAAATAATAGTACCCAAAAAAGTGAATGAATGAAACAGGCTTTCTTCAAAGAGAATCACGTAACACAGTAGTATGAGACATCCCAGGTATCTTATTAAGAGAATGGTAGCATCTTAGGGTCTGATGATGCTCACAAATGAGTAGCACACTGGAAGCTCCTTCTCCTGACAACTTTTCCACTGCTGTGTGTTCAGCACCGTACAAGCACTGTAACCTTACCAAGTCAGAATTAGTGAATGCATTTTTATGACAATTTATTCATCAGAATTTTCAGAGAATAGGCTCACAACAATAAAGTGATAGGCTCAAAGTCAAAGGTAATAGAAACCAAGAGGATATGTGCAGAATACAGGACCCAAAATGACACCATGGTTCCTGAACACTATCTATGGAGCCAATCAGAAAGTACTATTTTCAATTCTTCATTGGAATCTGGGGCTGTTTGCAGAACCAATTAGAAAAGTGCTATTTTCTATCCTTCATTTACATCTGGAAGGAAGCCAAACAAGCTTTTGATAGGGCAGTTTAAAACTGGCACCACGCCAAGTGAGTTTTTGACAGGACAACTGTCCTGATGCCTTGCTTGCATGAGAGGGAAGCCAGTCTGGGAATACAGGACACAAGAGATGCCTTACCCTTACCCTCAGGGCCACAGAGAGGCTACTCACCTGCCTGCTCCTACTCTGTGTAGGATACCTCTTTTCCACCTTCAATAAATGTGTATTTTTGCTCTCTTTTCTGTGTCTCTTGTCCACTTTTTGTTGTGGACATCTAGAACCCAGAATGAATCTCACGAGAGCCTCCATCTCGTTAACAATACCACCCTTCTTTACACTCGTGAGCAGTACTGGACAAGCTTGGCCTCGAAGTAAACATTGCTAAGGCTTGGTGGGGACCACGTCTAATAGAAAAGTGCATACCTCTGGCTAATTCTCGTCCTAAGACAAACTGTTCAGACTCTTTTCAGAAAAAAAAATGATTTTTACATGGTGGTTAGCACATTAAACATTTCTTTAAAAGCAAAAGTGCAAGCCAAAACAGTGAGTCACATTGCTGAAGAATCACATATAGCAACGTAAAATCTTGTTTTAAAAAGGTCGAGGTGCTTAACCAGATTAAAGTGATCAGCAGAAAGTCCTGTTTTATGACATGCAAAAAGCACTGGTCTTTCAACAGGTCTCCTTTACAGAGAATGGTAATGGGGAGAGGCCTGGGCTAGCTTTTCACAAGGAGGAGGCAAGCTTGGTCATTGCAGCACAGTGGCTGCTACAGGGTCATAATTGACTGTCATCTCTGATCTGCACAACATGTTTGTAAAATAGACTCTTATTTTCCACTGAACACATGAAGAAGAGGAAGAGCTATCATTACCCAAGACACAGTAAGCCATGGCCAGCACTGGGATTGGAATGTCAGCCCATCCGTCTGACTCCAAGTACAAACCTTCTTTCACCAAACGACCTGACCATAAAATCATGAGCACCTATTGACTATACAGGACCTCATAAAAACCATAAAATTAATCTTGTTTCTAGAAAAACATGTGATCCTGATGGTACAAAACTGGACTTTACCACAAAATACACAAAGTACATGAAAAATGAGATGTAGAAACAACTAAAGACTCACCAACAGGTGAAGTTGCAAAAGAAAAATTCATGATTTCTTGTAGAATATTCCCACAGTTATGAGACTAGAGAGCAGAAGTCCAGCATTACTTATCTTTCACTGGTTCATATGGCCTCGGTAATTGGTACCATACAACCCATCAACTAAGTGACTATTTACTCATTGTATTCCTAGAAAATGACTTTTCTTTTAGCATTAAAGAGGCAAGAGAAATTAAGGAATGCAACTCAATCAAGACAAGTCAATGATGAGGCCAACACCTCAACCCAGGCCAAACCTTTCCTCCTTTTAACTCAGAAGGTCTCTGGAAATTTCTTTTAACTCTGAACCTAATATGGGAGGAGGAAGCACACAAAACTGGATGCGCAGAAACCCAATCTCTTTGTGAAAGGCCAGATAGTGTCCTCTATTCAACTCTTCTAAGCAGGTAATTACCATTTCTTAAAGAATAAAATTTAGTATGCTATAGAACCCTCTGGATCAAGCAAGAAAATAAAGTTAAACACACTTCTCAAAACACTTCATGCATTACTAATAAAAACTAGGAACATATCATTTCAGAAACAGTACAAGCTCTTCTTCTCCAAAATGCAACACCTTACTTATTCTACATGGCTGACCATCAAACAACTTAATAAAATCTTAGGCAATTTCTCTGTATTTTCCAATGACAACAGATTTAGCAACATGTCTTCATCACAGATTTCATTATGCATTGGCTTTTTAAGTTCCATCAGTTATGACTTTTTATGAGTTCTGCACATATTTACTCAATGTTGCTCTGTAAGCATCCACTTTTGAAGCTTACTGGAGGTAAGCAGCTTAGATGAGGTCAGCTGAGAGGCACCTGATGTCAAGTTATTCCACTGAGGTTTGCATTTCTCCTGTGAGTAAATATAAAGCTGCTCTGTATCAGAAAAATGTTTTATTTTAAAAGTTTCCTTAATAGCTCAAAAAACACATTGCAAGTGTGAGTACCAGTTTTGTCTCATCTGTATGACATCCAGATCACTGTCAAAATTGAAGGTGTGGATGCTGCCACTGTACCAAATTCTGATTTTCCCAGGTGCTTCAGTAATTTCTATATATAATAACTGAAAGGACACATTTACACTGAAACTTCAATGGCCCATTTCCAGCATTCAACCCAACCCCAGCACTGGGGAATGAATCCAGGGCCTTTGCACCAAGCTCTATCCTCAGCCCTTTTTACATTTTGAGTCAAGGTCTCCCTAAGTCACTAAATTTCCTAGGCTGGATGCAAAATTGCAATCCTCCTGACTTGGTCTCCAGAATACTAGGATTACAGGCATGCGACACCATGTACAGCCCAGGAAATATTGAATCTCTTTTTCATTCATAGGTAAAGAGTAGTCTTTGCATTATAATGGAAATTAATAGCTACTTGTGAAAATTCTCACCCTCAAAGACAAAATCTGCAATTCAGTGACACCTGGATACTGAATGCTAAAAATGTTAAGCAAGCTAATATTATTTCTCATTTTAGACTATCTACCTGTTCATTTTTTCTAGAAAAATGGTTCACTACAATAACAATATTCATTTTCTACTTCGGACTCAGTTTCGTGTTAAGTCTAAAGCAAAAGCTAATATTTCAACTGACCACATTCTAAAGGAAAAGACCAGTAAGAGCTTTCATTAGCAGCTGCCTCTGAAAGCTTATTAGGAAAGATAACTTAACATAAGTGCAGCTCTTCCACGTCTCAAACTCAGTGATATTCATCACAGAGTGCTGAATGCTAAATCGATTTCCCTTCTCTACTGGCAGTTACAGATGCCTCAAGAACACCTGAAATAGAATTTGATTCATAATAAATTTCAATTTATATAAAACTCTTGGGAAATATCTGAGGGGCAACCGAAGTCTTTTTCCGGATCAGAAAGTTTCTAATTTGTGGGAAAAGATGGCACAAATGCTTTTTAAAGACACATTTTCGAAGTTTATGGGCATGTATATATATAAGTTTATACACCTATACCATGCAATTATCTAACTAAATCATGAAAAAGCTTTATAAAAGGAGAAAATCACAGAAAAAGGCAGGAAAAGGGGGAAGGAGAAAAAAGCTATAGGGAGAGGATATCAATGCATCACTCAGATTTGGTTAGCCACAGAGAAAGGAAATTTAAATAAAAAGTATTTTTAAAACCTTTACTAAGATGAGATAGGTAACTTCAAATGTAGTTTTAGAACAGTGGGGAAGCGAAAGTCCAGACACAAGGGAAAAGGTGGCATTATAGTTTTAAATTCCAATAAAAGCACTCAGGGCACAATTCTATTTTAAGACAATTTACAGAATGGGGGGAGGACGAAGCAAGATCAAATGCAAGATTGTTTTTCCTTTTCATTTACGGCTTAAAAGCTTCTTGGCAGCACCAGTAATCTGTCAGAAAGGGTGAAAAATTGTGCTTAATAGATAATTTTAAGACTTTACTCAAAAGATGTTAATAAATATACTGGAGCTGGAAGTTGGAAGTGGCACCAGCAGTTCGATGAGCACAATGTTCTCCTTTTGCCGTCACCTGCTATAAATCTAAAAATGTCATCACTCTGACTGCATGTTTCTTGCCTCTAAAATAAGCAAGAAGCTGTGAAAATGTTCCAAGTTTCCAGGCCTCAAAGAAGAGAACAGAGAACTCATAAAGTATGATGGCTTCAGCTGCCTCCATCAAAGGCAGCTTGGTTCTACATTTTTAAACATTTTGTGATGGATAATGGAAATATGATCAGCTTTGAATCCTCAACTAGTATTGCCAATGGCTACAAAGACTCCAGAGCTGATAATCAATGTGCAGAGACAGCCTACCCTAGAATCTGGGTTTCATTTGCAAGAGGATCTCAGCTGGTAACATCCAGCTTGTCAAAGAGCCCAGTGATCTCCACGGGAGGTGCCCCGGAAGCAAGAGGACAGACTGCAGCAGCGCAGAG
Source organism: Cuniculus paca (assembly GCA_004365215.1). Lineage (NCBI taxonomy): Eukaryota > Metazoa > Chordata > Mammalia > Rodentia > Cuniculidae > Cuniculus > Cuniculus paca. The sequence continues at coordinate 7,125 of RJWT010018215.1, forward strand.
GCGAGACCAGGATAAGAAGGAACTAGCCAGTAGTTCTCACATGAAAAGGAATGGCCATGTAGGCACCTTCAGTCACTTTACTTAGCGAGCCAGACTCTGGAAAGCAGTCCCTCACGAAGGCTAGGTCCTCTCCCCAGCTTGCATCTTTCCAGGAAAGACTGCGGTGATGGAATATTCCCAGCATTTTTTATAGACACTATCTTTCATCTAAATGATAAAGACCAACAATGCACTATATTTAGAAATGATGCTTATTTTCACAGCACCCTGAGAGAAGTCTCAAAAGAAAGTCTCATCAGCGTGGTCATTGGATTAGAGGATTAAAATCATTTTGCCAGTGTACATCACTTTTCTGAACTTCACGGGCTGTTCTGCTGCTAAGCCAGTTTATTCTGCACTATGGCTTTTATAAGGAGATGTTTTCACAGTAGTTGTTTCTGATAAAAACCACAGAAGCTATTCCTTCCTCACTGTTGCTTCTGATAATTTTTCTTCATGTGTCAGCTATAAATAACATAGCTTTTCCACATCTAGAAGGTAAGGCTTTGAGATATAACCCCAAATCCCTGCAATGTTAAGAATGGAAATACAATTGATTATTCCTATTGCAAAACCAACTTTGATTAAAAAGTAATAAAGACACAACTGGAGTTAAATAGCTGCAATGGAAATCATCTCTCCGAGACACACAAATCTACCCCCCATTTGTACTTTGTAGTTCTGTTTGGGGGGGTGTCTCTGTGTGTGTGCATGGAGGACGCTGTGACTATTTTCTGCTTTCATGTATTTCTCACACAGTAAACTATGACGACAGCTACAGCTTGCCTTGGTCAGAGCCAAGTGTCGAGGTCACATATAAATATAGTAAAATGTGATGATTTCTCAAGAAGATAAATTCTATAAATAGACCACTAGTTCTGAATTTCATCTCTGAAGAGGAATCTTGTGCAACTTACCTATATTGCTTAGCATCAGTTTCCTTAAAAAGGATAGCGATGATCTCTACAAGGTTCTTAAATGAAATAGTCTAGATGAAGTGCCTAAACAGTGGCCAGAACATGGCAAGGGTTAAAAGCAAGGGCTAAAATAATTCTAAGACATACCTACTTAACTACACAAAACCCCTCCTTGGATTTGAAGTAGTTTACGAATATATAAAAAGTACAATTAAAAAAAAAAAGTTTAGCGCTCCTATGAATAACAATAATAAGAGAAAAAGTGGCATTAGAGTCAAAGCCCGTGGTCAATATGAAATGCTGCACACAGGTCCCTGCATTCAAAGAATGGCACAAGATAGGGTCCACTGCCCATTGCACAGACTCTGCATTGTTTAGTTTCTGCCAGCCTCCCAGGAAGGATGCGGAGGTTCATTCCTTCCACTTGCTGGAAGCTTACTGAATGTATGTGTGTGGTGGGCAGGCCATGTGGGTGAGCAAATATTCCCACGCATATCCCTGCCACTCTGTGACACACAGAAAGAAGCTGCAGCGAGAGTTTCGAGAAGACAGGTTGTCCATCAAAAAGCACACAAAGCAGGATCCTTTCTGTCCATCTGTTACTTGCAAAACTGAGAAGCTGTGCTTCATTCTGAGGATCACACTTTTAAATGAGAAATGAGCAAAGTGGAACATGTTTGGAGGTGAGAGACAAGGATGGGGGAAGGGCCTCCATTTATGAAAATGTACAACAGTTACAGGAAATGTGGGTGCTGGGGCTGGTATGGGGGTGGTAGGGAGAGCTGGACATAGCACATGACAGCTGTCTTTAAACCAAGTAAGGCACATATGTGGGAAGGAGAGGGGTGGGTGTTCTGTAAACCCAAGAAATGGAAAGAGGAGCAATAAAAGGGAAGTAAAATCATGATTTGTTTGGCTCTCTACACTCCCGAAGTACCAACAATGAAATGGGCTTCATTACACTGATTTATTTAAGCAGCACATGTCACGCACTTATGATGTTCCTGCCACTGATTTGAGCACCAGTGATACGATACTCAATATAGAATATGTCAACTCATTCAAGCAAAATGAGTAACAACCTTCAAACTGTACCAGGGCTACTGGCCAGGTAAACTCAAGGAGACGTTTCCCAGCTTTTCTTACAGCTATGTATAGGTAAGTGACTAAAGGCCAACTAAAAGCCAAAAGTGGGAGCAACACACACTCCTAAAAGAAACAGGAAATACTCTCCCCTTTACACGTTCCAGCTGGCTGGAGTGCAGATGCGGTGGTGGGAAGTGGGGCTCCTTCTAGAGACTGTGGCACAAGCTGTGGACAGAACAAGACAGGAAGAGTCTGGGTCTCCAATGCAGTCTCCAGGTCAGCTTTGAATTGCTTGGTGTAGACAACTGTATCAGAGACATTTAAATCAGAATCAGTATTTAAAAACTCACATTTTAGAGCAAATGCAAGAATAGAACTCACTCTGCAGACTATGGATCCCTCGCCTGGGACATTCTAAATATGGAGTATCAGTGATTTCAGTACACGTACGTACGTACGTACACACACACACACACACACACACACACCCCATATGCATACACGGAATTTAACTCGATGAGCAATATACTGGAGTTCAATACCCTTTCTTTCATCTTTGCAAGGATATATAACTTAGATGCATTCCACCCCACCACCGAGAATCTAAACACCCAGTAGAACAAGCTAAATGTACTCACAAAGCAAGGCAATTACAACTCATCTTCGAGCCCATGAAATATTCAGGCACAAAAACACAGGTGCAAGAGTGAAAGACTAGGCCTGATCTACGCCCCTGTGGCTCCCTTGCAGAGAGGAAATTTGCTTTCCCTGGGCTTGATGGCACAGATATCTAATGGGGTGAATTTCTGTAGAGGAGATTATTTTCAAACTAGCTGATCTACTGATTATATGTTTGATATAAATGCCAAAGACTGGTATCATTGAGGAGACAAGGGAGAAATCAATTACATTATCTTGTCATTTCCTATGGCTGCTGGTGAGATAGAGCCTGAAAAATACTCAGAAACAACAGGGATAAAAGAGCAGCTGTGGACAGAAGGGACAGCTCAGTGGTAGAGCACTTGTCCAGCCCTGGGTTCAATACTCAGCACTGCTACAGTACAAAAACAACAGAAATAGCAGCTAAACATGCATGACCTTTCCCAGTACCAATGTGAATCTAATCTAATGATTTTTTTTTTTTTTGGTGGCACTGGGGATTGAACTCACGACCTTGTGCTTGCCAGGCAGGCACTTAGGCCACTGAGCTAGATCCCTGGCCCTGGTGTTTTTGAGACAGGGTCTCACTATGCCATTCAGGCTGGCCTTGAGCTCACTTTGTAGCCCAGGCTGGTCTCGAACTCACAATGATCCTCCTGTCTCAGCCTCCCGAGTGCTGGGATTACAGGTGTGAGCCACCACGCCCGGCTTAATCTAATGATTTTAGATGATCTTACCAAAAGTTTATTGCTTCCAAGTAAACTAAAAGGAGTGACACGATAACAATCAGTCAATGGAAACTCTTATTGATAGCCAACATTTCAACTATGGGCTACACTTGTCACAAGTTACAAGCTACGTATACTTTGTGCAGAATCTCATGCTATCCCGAGTTATGAACTATGATTACAGCTATTTTTCGATCCTTCATTCATTTCATGATTACCAAGTACAATTACAAAAGCAAGTTTCTGTCTTCAGGGACGTACATTTGAATTGCAGGAGGCACAGACTCCTAGTCTAGAAATGTTATGATGGACAAACAAGTTTTCAGAATTTTTGTTATTACTATTTTTTTTAACATGAAGTTAGAGAAAAAACAAACCGTTCCATGTAGACCAAAGCACCTTCATTTCCTCCTGTCTTACACCTCCTGTTTTACATATTTATGCTTCTAGGGCCCCAATTATATGATGACCACAGCAGCTGTACTCCAACAGCTCTGCTTGTCTGACCCCAAATTCTCAGCCATATGGGCTTCCTAGTTGGCAGCCTCTCCAGATGGCAAATGCAGTCATTTTGGACTTTCAATTCTTTAGCTAAAAAGAACCCAGTGAGGGTGGTGGTTTCCTTCATCTCTTCTTCCTACTCTTGGTTAGGATCAGCCTTTTTGTGGGTCATACTTAAGCAAGGAAGAGAACGTAAGACTGAAAAATCCACAGGGTAAAGCCACTCAAAACCAAAAATTAAAATAAAAAAGCAAAAAAAAAAATCTTTTCTATGTGACCATGATCTGTGTGTTGATGCTTACAAGTTTCAGAGACTAAAGATGTGAGTTCCAAACCCACCTCTTTTCCTTACTGTGTAATACTGACAAGCCCCATGGTATCTCTGGTTTCCATTCTCAGCTGTGAGACTATAACACTGTAATGCTAGTTTGAAGACTAGCTGTGATCATGTAAACAAAACCAACAAACAGTACCTTCCTTACCAAGAACTCTGCATATGGCAGTATTAGATGTTTTTACATTGACCCTTTAAAAGGCTAGTGCCAAAGGAAATTGGTCAGCTCTATCATATATTTAAGTATTCATATTCTCTTACCTCTTCCTCTTAGCTAAGATGCCTAAGGCTGCCAGAAATAATCACACTATTTGTGATACTGTGTTTATGCAACAGAAATGAAATGGAATTTTATGGTTTGCTGTGTTCAACACGGATGCCCACAGTGGGATAATTTCATGCAGCACTGTGTAACAAGAATCCACGCAGGAGCCAATCTAAAGAGGCAGCTCTCAGGTCTACCACCTTGAGGAAGTCAGTCCCACTTCAAAAGACCTCAGGTCAGACACTCTTCCCAAGAGACATTTAGTTGAACTGTAGACTAAATCTGATCTTACTCATTTGAAAAAAGCAAACAGTTGTTGGTAAGAGAAAATATTTTTCACATACACTGTTCTTATATACTCCATTGGGTCCTGAATGCTTAGTGAACATTCGCTGAATCACTGTTTACCCAACATTATCTAAACAATTGTAATTTTATTGTTTAAAGGAGTAGACATTTTCCTGAAACTCATTCTTTGAAGATATTGATAAACAGAATTTTTTTTAACACAGATTGCTGTTCCGTTTTGCTTTTAGACTCTGAAGTACTTGTTAACATATCTATAGTCTTTTTAAAGTTGTTATCTTGTTGACCATAGTGTCCAGCCCCCATACTACCCTCAGAGCTGCACCTGGATCACTGCTCAATGACAAGCCAATCTCTGATGTCTCTGACCCTCCTCTGACTATGCTGCTCTTCATATCCTCAGTCTAGAGAACACAGTGAGTTTATGAGGCACTCTGATTACCCTGCTTTGTGTAGGGTCAAATGAATGATGAAGTCAATTCTTGGGAATTTCCCCCTCTGAAAAGAAAAGTAACCTTAAGAAAAACTAATGTTGGTAGATTATTGAGGAATGATGAGCATATCCTCGTCACTAAGGTCCATTCCTGTGAGGGGTAGTTGGATAGTACAGTAAACTCTCATCTTTGAAACAGCTTGCCGTTCCTACTCTTAGGTCTGGGGAGAAACATTTGGGCCTAAGGTTTTGTAACACTGAGTGAAGCTTTACTCTTCTGTGTTATCTTCCGTTCTGTTGTACTCCAAATATGGCGATTATTAATTATTTGTTTCTTACCTTTCATGCTATTTAAAAAATATCTCCTCCTTTAAAAAATAAAATTACAATTGTTTAGATAATGTTGGGTGAACAGTGATTCACTCAACAAATGTTTGCTAAGCATTCAGGACACAATGGAGTGCATAAGAACAGTGTACAGCAATGACTGAGTAAGGTTTCTCCCTCGGAGAAGTCATATTCATGAGGAAGAAGTATGGAAAAGGAATTCTAAAGCAGCTAACAAGTCAACAAGAGCAGCATGGTGTTAGCCACAATTAGGAATGAACCTTTCAGCAGCAATGCTACACATAAGAATGCGTTCAACATCATGAAAGCCCTCTCAGGCCTTCTAGAAACTTCCAGTCTTTCCAGGCACAGGGAACAGTGAACAAAAAGGCAGGAGAGAACAGAGCACCAAGATGCAGCAGTGCATGCATTTGGGGGATGATGATGAGAAGAAGCATGCAGAGGGCCCAGCTGAGGGAGCCGGCAGAGCCACATCTCACATCCCACCGGGCAGACAAAAGCTCAGGCCCCTTTCAGCCATGAATTAGAAGCCACGCTGCCTTCCTTTCCATCCTCTCTTTTGCAGTGGTTCTACAATACAATCGCCAGAATGATTTCTTTGACTATAATTGTACTTTAGAAACACCCAGGGATGATACCCACGGTGACGCTTGGTTCCAGAAAAAAGAAAGAGAAGGGGGGGGCAGAGAGGAAGAGAGGAAGAGAGGAAGAGAGAAAGAGAAAGAGGAAGAGAGCAAGAAAGAGAGAAAGAGAGAGAGGAACTGCAGGCTGCTAACACTCAGGGCTTTGAGGCCTTGCATTTTTCACACAACTCTTCAGTATTCTCAGTCCTCCCTTGCTTAGAATTTGCCTCTAATCAGCTGAAGAACAAAATCATCACTCACAGCATGTCAAAAGTAAGAGGTCAAGTGTCAGATCCTGTGCTATACCCCAAAAAGGAACAGAGCTACTCCTGGCGCTGTGAGCTCCTTGGGTGCAACCTCAAAGAGGGAACCCCAACAGTGACCCACCTAGAAAGTCAATGATATTCTTCCATTGGAATATGTTAGGACTGACTTTCCAACTTCCCTGCCTCGAAAACACCCTTGAAGGTAAAAACCCACACAAAATACAGAACAACAAGAACAAAAACTGGACAAATAAGAATCTCCTCTGTTCAGATCTTCCTAAAAACTTGCACATCTGATACAAGGAGGATGGCTGTCATCATCCAATTTGTATGTATAGCTGTATTTATAGATACAGTGTAGGTAGCTCCATCTTTATCTTTCTCTATAAATACTTATGCTCTCAATTGTCTACCAGATCATGGAGAATTTAAAAGCAATTTGTAGGAGTAAAAAAATATGCCACATTCTCATTTATCCTATCATTAATTATGTCAATATTCAAGCACTTGGAGCAAGAAAGGACACTGCTAATAACTTTAAACCTGATACTTCATTCCTGACAATTCAGTGCCTCTTATTTAGTCTAAACTGCTACCCATGACTCAGTATTCATCAGAGATTTAGGAGATAAAGAAAATGAAAATCAGGAAGATAGAACTTGTACACAGGCAAACTCTAATGCCATTCAAAGTTAGAAGGATTTTTGTTGTACAGACCCAACGGCCAGCCTCTCCTCCTCAGTCAGTCCAGTCTACAAGGTTGAACCTGCAGAGAAGTCCACCCTAATCTGAATGTGATAGTCTCCAGGTATTTTCTAAACAAGCTGGGTGTGTTTTTCAAATGTATTTTTGTTCATCTCAGGTCACAACTAAAATGAGTTTAAGAATTTAATTCACTTTTGGGTAGTGATCCACAATGAAAAACTAACATCCAAAGGACAATTTCGCTCAGTGAACAGGTTTTTCTCAAAGGAAGTGCATGATGAGAAAGCATATGGGCCCAGAATGGGCTATTCGTTTTACAATTAAAATGTTGAGTTTCAGTCTAGAAAAGGAACCTTACAAATAAACATGGGGTCATTTGAAAATCACTGGATTAAGAGAGAACACCACTAAAGAAATTTTGGGTCTTGTAAAAGCAGTGTAATTTTTAACATTTAAACCTAATTCTTCAGTAAAGTAGAATTTCAGAATGCAAAGTAACATGTTAGCCCCCTTTCCCAAAGACGGAACACTTTTAGAAAACAATGTAGCCCAAAAGGTTTACATTTATTATTTTAAAAATGGTATTTTCTGCTAGTGAAAACAGCCTGATTTTTTACGAGTATCTGGTAATGTTTCATGTTAGGTTAGTAACAGAAAAGGAATGCTTGGTTTGCGTTACGCCACGCCAAGGTTTCTTACTGTGGGCCGAACATTCCCTTGTTTGGGGGACTATTCTGGGCAGCAGAGGACATGGAACAGCATCTCTGCCTCTCCTCCGAGTGCCACATCGCTCCTGTTGCGATGACCACAAATATCTCCAGACACGGCCAATGTCCTCTAGGGCAGGGGAAAGAATACTCACCCTTAGCCAAGAAGCACTGTGCCTGAAATTAATCATCTTATAGTGGAATCCCATTTTATTACAGACAGAAACTATCATAACATATTTGATACCTTTACGTAAATGTATCAAAACCTGCAAGGCATAAAACCACTTTCAAACTCCTTATCTCCAATGTCTTTGGACATTAAAACTTTTACAATGAAAGTAAAAGCTGACATTAAAACACCACACAGCAATTATCATCTCTGTTTGCTTAAAGCCACACTATCACAGAACAGCATCCTATAATTTAAAGGCTCACAAACTTTAGCAACTTGTTCTACAGATGTTGACCCCATCCATGAAGGATGGATGAGTAAATTCCCTGCTCAGGCAATCTGTCAATTGGCACAATTTTTTTCTCAGTAAATCCATGTAATTTGATCTACCAAATAAAAAATAAGGGGTTTTTAAAAAACAGACCAGGAGCAAAATAACAATTTTGATTTGGAAAATGTGATCGAGTCTCATTCTACATTCGGTTGAGATGGGAAATGGCAGTGTGCTAAAATACGGGTGAGAAACACACATGTTGGATTAGCTCAGTGTTTAGTGAGCTCTCGCGGCTCGGGTGGGGCTGCCTTATTCCACAGGCAAGAATAGGCAGCTGTGTTTCACATGCCCTTGGCGTCTTGAGCACATTTCTGGGTTGTAAGAAGGGAGAAAGAAAAGGGGCAATATGAGCTCCACAGCCACTGTCTGCTTCATCTTCTTACTGACAAATGAAGTCACTTAACCTCTAGCCTGAGACTCCTCATGGCAGAAGAAGGATGGCGCATAATCCATCACCTGGTCCATTTATCTTCCTCCACAACATCATGGAAACATCTCCTTCAGATGCAATGGGCGGCTGGCACGGGAGCACTGGAGTTACAGCGGGCTCTGAGCCCACCTGCGTGCAGCCCCTCCTGAAGCACAGGTACTCCGCACAGGGAGGGAAGCAGCTGCCAACTTTACCAAACAAACAATTAGGAAATCTTCACAGAGCAATTTTATTTCCAGTTTCTATCAAACATTAAATGAGGGTCCTTACAAGGCGAAGATAATCTGATTTATAAACCACAGAAATGACATAACTTTCAAGGAAGCTTCAATTTTATAATGCAAGAAAATCCTATAGTGAGCTTTAAACCTCACAGTCCAACCACACCAAATACAACTTCAGGGTTATTTTGTCCTGGTCCTGCTTAAAAGGCATCGTTTTGCAGACTGCCAGGGTTAGCAGCAAACCACAGCAAGCTCCCAGATGAAATCATATACTTCTCAGAACCCAACCAGCAAGGCTGCGAGAGCGAGAGAGAGAGAGAGAGAGCGCGCGAGCTTCTGGCCGCCACTTGCCAGAGTTCATCCTGTTTCCACAGTACAGGATATAACCACTGTCCCAACAGCCAACTGGGACACTGCCCAGCGGGCAGGGCAAAGTCTTCAATACGCCTCTCGCCATATTTAGCTCACAACAGCACAGCAGTTAATGAAATTCCAAGGGACAGTTGAGAGCTCAGCCTCCAACCATCTCTCAAAGAAGACTGCAGGCACAGAGCTTGTGGCTATATACCATCAGACCAACCACATTTCCAGTCAGCTGAGTATTTATTTCCAGGGAAGCCCTTGGTGTTTTGAGCAAAATACACAGCCGGGATTGGGGGAGGAGGAGTCCTTCAGGCTTGAGAAGCTAATGTGCCTACCGATGGAAAAGATCAAATGAACACTACAAAAATAGAAGTGGAATTCTGAAATGGAATTTGCTTGCTTCACTGTGGAGTTTCCTGGAGACATAAATAGAACCCAGACACTTGACAGTCACATGGACTTGTGTAGTAGCACATAATGAATGATGGCAAAGTATTTTCAAAATGAAGACAAGAAATGGCATGCCACTCTTACAGACTGTAATAGGGATAAAAAGGACTTGGTTTCCTTTTCCAAGAACTTTGTGGAGTTTCTTTGTTCTTTTAACTTTCAAGCTCCTACCATGAACAAAACGGAATGAGACAGGTTCTCTAACTGACTGTGTTCCGCTTTGAACACTAAACACAACAGCAAAAAATCTGCCATGATTTGGGACTAAGCCTGAAATGGTATTACAAACTGAAGTTATAATGGCACTGTAAGAGTGGGAATCTAGCAGGGCCACTAACCACTCAACTGACTCTTGAAGTTTCAATTTCAATACGGATTTCCTTAAAATGGCCTTCCTGAACCCACTCAACCAGTACTTCTCAAACTTTAACTTGTTTGTGAATTTCCCAGGGATCTGACTCTGTAGTTCTGGCTGTGTCTGAGGTTCCACAGTTCTAACAAGTCAGTAAGAGATGCTAACACTGCAAGTAGCAGGAGTTCGTTTCTAGGAAGCCTTACAAGAGCCTCACCTGCAACCATTCTTTTGCTGTGGTGGGTTGGGGTGGGTGGAGGGTGGGATTCTTTGTTTCTGTCTCCTGAGAGGGTCTTGCTCTGTTGCCCAGGCTGGTTTCAAATTCATGACTCAAGTGAGCCTCTTGATTCAGTTTACCAAGTACCTGGGGGTGCAAGAATGTACCACCATGCCCGATCATCCTTTTTCTTATGGTTGAAAGAACCCCGAAACCTTCTGGGGATAGCAATGTTCTCAATCCAAGGGAGAATTTGTGATTGGGCCAAGCCAATCACAGCAGGCAGGTAGTCCTCCCCCGAGACCTTAGTGTAGGGGCATGCAGGTGACCCAACTTTGGGTGATGATGTTTAAGGAGAAGATGCCAGGGCCACCTGTGATGACACCCTCTGGACTCCACCATGTGAGGCGGATCTCCACAAGGCTAAGGGGCCATCTTGGATTCACAGGATGGCAAGGATGAAAGCAAAAGAGCACACACAGAGGACAACAGGTGACAGGAGAAAAAGCTGAGACAAAGGTTAGAATATTACTACCTGTCGGTCAATTCCAGATGCTCTTTATATCAATAAAGTTTTACTGGAGGACAGCCATTGTGCATTTGCATACCCATAGCAACTGTCTCAAGTCACTTTGCTGTCTTATTCAGCTTGTGCAGCTCTAATAAAACCTCATATCAATATGAATTTCTCACAGTTTTAGAGGCTCAGCAATCTGAGATCAGAGTATCCTTAGTTCAAAGGGACTGTGGTGAGCCCTGTCTTCCTGACTTGCAGACAACTGCCTTCTTGCAGGATGCCCACAGGACACAGAGCAATCGCCTCTGTTTTGACTCTTTGAAGGGCACAGATCCCATTCATAAGAGCTGCACTCCAGGGACCTAATTATCTCCCAAAGGGCTTGCCTCCAAACAGCATCACACTGGGGACTGGGGCTTCAGTATATGGCCTTAAGGCAACATTAGCATTCCGCCACAGCATTTATTCCTGAAAATGCAGTGCAACCCAGACCATGTGACCCTCAGAGTGTAACGTATTTACCATTTGGTGCTTTTCAAAAAAGCTGTATAGGCCTCTTACTGGAGCATTCCATCCCCGACTCATATTCCCCATCCTGTCTTCCATTTCCCCTCTGAAGCATTTCTGGTGTAAGTAATTATTTCTTTCACGGCTGTCTTCCCTGTTGGACAGTAAACTCCTCAGCTGCCCTGCTTACGACTGTATGTCAGTACTCTGCACAGGGCCGAGCACAAAGGAGATGCTCAGTAAGTTGTGAAAATTGTAATTAAGCTGGCACTGGTATCAAGATGTTTTCAGGTTTCTA
>RJWT010018216.1:6015-19073 GCA_004365215.1 Cuniculus paca
CCCTCCCCTCCCCTCCTCTCATTTTCTTTTCTTTTTAAATTTTGAGACAGGGTCTCACTAAGTTGCCCAGGACTAGAACCTGTGATCCTTCTGCCTCAGTCTGCCAAAGTCCTGGGATGCAACTCCACATTCAGTTTGATGTTTTAAAATTTGATAACTGTAGTGAATACTTTACTTTTAACTCCCTTGGAAAACAACATTTAGGGGTCTTGTGAGCAAAGCACTCTTACCTTTGAGAAGTTCCTATAAGATGAGAGCTCTCATCTTGGGCTATTCATAATATCTTCAACATAGAATGTAAATCTTTCCCTTCTCTGGGAAAAAGTATTAGACTTTTGCCTTAAGTTGATAATTAACGTGACATGACACAACAGAACAGAGTGTCTGAATATATTTTCATGTGCATCTTTATTTTAAAAGTGAAGTGTGAGATAGAAACTGGAATAGGAATAGGTGGGGCAAGTGTTGAGAGCCATTTCCGTGAGCAATTATTTAAGGGTACTGCGTGTTTTCTAATCCACAGTCAAGTCCTAGAGAAGCTGCAGGATTAGTGGGAGACTGAGGTTCCAAAAGCTGGAGAGCTGGTCAGCAGGTCTGAGCCTGCAACTCAGGAGAGACCTACAGGGACAGAATGGGAAAGGGGGCCAGAGCTCTTCCTCAGGAAAATAGGGCTTCTCTTGGGTTCCAGGAGCTGTGATTGGCAGGGCCCCAGGGGAAATAAAAGTTTTGTTTAAATGAGTGATCCAGATGTCTGCAGCACAGTGGGAAAGAGGAGCAGGATAGAGTAGTTAGTGGTCTAGAGAGCAAATTTAAGAGGATGAGGAGTTAGGGAAGCCCTGCAGGTGATTCCTTTTCTGTAGTTTGCTGGGTGTTAATATTTCCTCTGGCTATTACAAAAAACCTCCACTAACCAAATGTTTAAAACAATACAGATTTATTCTTTTACAGTTTGGGAGGTCAAAAGTCGAAGCAGTCTCACTGGGTTAAAGTCAAGGTGATGACAGGGCCAGTTCATCTGGCGGATCTGGGGAAGATCTGTTTCCTTACCTTTTCCAGCATCTGGAGGCCACTTGCATTCTTTGGCTCATGGCCTTTCTCCCATCACATCTCCGTCTTACTTGAGTCTATCTCTGGCTTTTTCTTCTCCCTTTTTGGTTCCCTCATAAAAACCCTTGCTGTTACATTTACTGCTCACCTGGGTAATCCAGGATACTCTTCCCCACTTCAAGATCCTTAACTTAATCAAGTTTCCAAATTGCCTTTGGCATAGACAGTAACATTCAGAGGTTCTGGGGATGAGGATGTGGCTATCTTTTGGAGGGAGCATCATTCAGCCTATCATCAGGTACAGGAGATTGTTCCTCTGAAACTATTCAAAGGAATACTTTCGTGATGACTATTTGAGATCTTTGAAACTATGCTAAGCTATCCTGTCTAGGGGCTCAGCTGGCCTGACCTGTTGCCATTGGTCCGTAGACCTTCTTTCTAGCAGATGGACTGTTCTCTGATATGCACCAGGTTTGGCTGAGGCTGAATACTGTGTGGGCAGCTGTCTCTGCAGTTGGCTTGTCTGGGGCTGGGAGCAAGAGTGTGAGCTGCTGCAGCTGCCTAAGAAGGAAACATTGCTGTCCCTCCTTTTAATTGTTTGGTAGCTTTGCTCCTGTGCCAACCAGCCATGTTTCCCCCAGGCTACACAGCATCTGCCTTGATGGTTTCATGTGAGAAGGGACTCAGAGTCCCTACCAGGTGCTCTGCAGGAGGTTTGTAGGAATCCCTTGCTCTTTTCCACTTGGACCCACAGATGATGAACATCCAGGCACTAAGGGCATTTTCAGTTCGGAAACAACCTTCCAAAGAGTAGGAGTTTCTAAAAGTGTCCTTTTGTTAGGGAAGAATAGCATCAGGGTTAAGATGATATATCCACTCTCATCCCTTCACGGCAGAGTTTTCAGTAACTCCGGGGATTTAATGTAGGCATGTTCCACTGGCCGTATAGAATGAGGCAAGTGATTTGGTCTTTTAGCTGACTTAGGCATAAGATACTCTAATAATTCAGCCTACTTCTGGTCCCTTCCCCATCTGCAAACCATCTGTGAGACCTATTTCCCTTGGCATTTCCTTACACTGTGGATTAGGGTCTAGCCCATCCTGTCTTTTGTGTCAGCCTTTGGGTTGAACCAGCATCCCATAGGTCTGTGTGAGCCTCAGCAAACCAGTCCCTTCATGACATGGATGTATAGGTGTGTGAGCCTCAGCAAACCAGTCCCTTCATGACGTGGATGTATGCGTGTGTGGGGAGTAAACCAGGAGAGGAAGAGCTCAGCAACTATCCTCCTTTGCCTGTGCCCATTGTAGCTCCCACAGAACTTGTATGCCCATTGTTTTCTCTTTTCTCACATCTTCTGGAGGGGGTAGCATAATGTCCCATGTCAGACTTTAGCCTGTGATTCAGTAAATGACTTGCCTAAGAAAAAGATGTTATTAGAGACTGCATGCTGTCCGATTTCTTTCTATGCTCCTGTTGGATGAGGGGCACTTCCAGCTGTGCCTGGTGATCTGTTAACAGCTGCAGCACCCTTGTCACTCCATAATCAGGACAGAGAACAAGGGTATGAGAGATCAATGCCTGTGCTGACAGATTTATGCATCTCATGTCAGAATCAGCACCCTCAAGGTTAGAGAACAGATCACAGGTCCTTGGATGTGTATCTGTCTTCTCCTACTATATTTTGCAAGTTCCCTCAGAAAGGAGTATTTCCTTATTAGACTTTTTAATCTTTCAGGACCTAGTTCAACACCTGGTACATGGTTGCTGTGAGAAAACAGGCCCAACAACACCACCATGCGCACATTCACACCCATATACACAGTGTGAGCAACTTTGACTTTGAACTATCTTGACGTTTTGAGTTTACCCCTGTGATAAGAGGGTAGACCTCCTATAGGGAAACAGTTGTAATACCACTGCTGGTCATCCTGGGAGAGACTCAAAACTATTTCTTCTCCTTTTGTCTAATGTCTTGGCCTCTGGCTCTGCAGGGTGAGATGTACTTGAGGACTTTGTCCCAGGTCATGAAAATAAAGACCTCAGCTTGTGGGAGGGCTAGCTGCTGGTCAGCACATCCAGAAGCCCCTGTAAGTTACTCTGCTTTTGTTTCCTGAATGCTCTTTCAACTGAAGGCTTGCACTTCTGTGGAGCATGAAGGCAGGACCTGTCTATAGACTAAGCCTGAATGATCTGGAAAATGGTATTATGAGACCCTGGAGATAGGGGTATCAGTGAATGGTAAGATTTTTTTTTTTTTTTTTTTTGGTACCGAAGATCAAACTCAGGACCTTACACATGCCAGGCAGGTGCTTATGCCACTGAGCTAAATCCCTGGCCCCATTGGTAAGATTCTTTAAGGGAAGGTAGGTGACTGAGAATGGCTTCATCCCATTGGGATGACAAGGATGTGGTTTTATTAAAGGAGTTAGCAGATTCCTTACAGGAGGTGCCAGATAAATCTTTACTAAATAGATGTGCATTCTTTCTCCTTGCAAATGTGACTTTGTTGAAGTATGGGTTAATCAGATCTTATGGGCCAGCATGGACACCTTGTCACTCTGTCATGTGGTATTTATGGGAAGTAGTATTTTAGGTTCAAAACAAGTGGTTGCTAGCTGATGCTTGCAAACATAGCCTGCTCACAGTAGGTCTCTTTTCCATGAGGGCTGCCTTCAAGGCTGCAGCCTAGCCCTGGCTCAGCCCACAGGCCTGGAAGAAATATTCAGGCCAGTCAATGTACAGCAAGCTGGTGCAGTGTTTCCATTATGGACAGTAAAGGCTGAATTCACCAGGCTCCTTTCTGACCCTGTGTTGCCCTATCAGCACAGCCCAGTATGAACCATGTAGAACCACCAAAAGGCTCTGAGCAGGAAAGGGGCCGAGTCACATCTGCATTTTAGAAAAGATTTTTCTGGGCAGGAGAGACTTGTAATCAAACTATTGCAAAGGTCCCAGGGAGGGAGGGACTGTGGTGTGGGCCAGGATGCTGGCTGACCAGATGGGGAGAAGAGCCTGGGCCTGGTGGCAGATGCAAGAGGAAAAGTCAATGTGGTTTACATATTTCTGGTGTTCTTAGAATGACACTGAAGTTGTCAGCTAGGAGAGGAGCTTTTGTGCACTTCTTTTGGGAAACCCTAAAAATGCTTTAAAGTCGTGCAGAGAACTACCTTCCTAACTGATAGTTCAAGTGTGTTCTTAAAATATCTGATCTCCTTGGCAGAGAGGAGCTCTGTGTGGGATGAATCACATGGTATTTCTTATTCCATGTGCAGTCCCCAGTGTGTGCTAGCTGTTTTGAAATATGTGGTTTATGCAATTTTATCTAGAGGGTTTTCATGGGCTCATTTGTTCATATTTTTATAAATATTTCTATAGGTATTAATCCTAAAATGTCCTAATTGAGGAACAAATAAATTTATAACTTTAAATCATTTTTTTAAAAAAGTCTTTAAATCATTTTCTTCTTTAAATCATTTTTTTAAAAAAGTCATATTCATAAGAATTCAAATAGTACAATTAAAAATTGCAGACGTGTGTGTGTGTGTGTGTGTGTGTGTGTGTGTCTTTTTGAGATAGTTTCACTATACAGTTCAGACTGGCCTTGAACTCACTTTGTAGCCCAGGCTGGCCTCAAATTTCAAACTCTCAGCAATCCTCCTGTCTCAGCCTCCCAAGTGCTGGGATTATAGGTGTGCACCACCACACCTGGCCTAAACTGTAGATTTTTGATGGTGATATTTTAACATGAATATTTTGATCTGAACTATTACAATGTTAGCTAACTGGTACAAACATACTTTTCAAGTACTGCTTGCTTTTCTGTTTTTTTCTTTTTTTTTTTTTAAATAACGCACCTGTAAACCAATGCAAAATCCAAACAGTAGTAAATCATTCATTAGGCTATCAGAAAACTGTGATAGCAGTAAGGGAATGACACAAGCATGCAATTTGATGACTTTATCAAAATTAATCTGAAAACATCTGTGCATATGCATGAAAGGAGATATGTGTTTGCATCTGAATACTGCAAGCAAAAAACTTGTATTCTTGTTAAAATAGGGGAAAATTTTTGTGCTTTAAAATTGCAAAGAAAGATAGCAAGCCTTTTGTCATATGCATTTTGACTATTCCAAGGTGGAATTGTTTTGTCTTAAAATGTCTTACAAGAATTCAGAGTTCATCATGGTTCATAATAAAGCTGTTTCCATTATTTAGTGTAAAGGGAGAAGAGTACTGTGTATCCTGTTTATATGATGAAAATAAATTCCTCTAGACCTGCCATTTGCTCTTTTTGTCCGTTTTGGTTACTGTCCCATGATTGGAATACTGTTCATCCATCTGAAAAAGGAAATTGAAAGGACTGTGAAGTCCAGGGACTGTTGAAATTTAAGACTGAAAAACAGTGATGTGTGATATAGTGCCAACAGCTTTTACTTTTACTTGATTTTATAATTGCCAGCTTTCCCAGTGAAGATGTATAAGAAGACACGCTAAGAAATTACCCTGGTGGGTAACATGCAAAGTGTCTTGTGGCTTATGTTGATCTTCCTGCTTCCACAACTGGAAACTGACAAAAGTAAATATTTGGTACCAGCTTTATTTTGGTCAGACAAGTTCCAGTCTGGTTTCTAAATTTAGGGATTCTGCGGGATGCACGTGGTGTGGGGCATCCTGCCGAAGAACTTTTTTTGTCTCAGAGATGTGCAGTTCTCTCCTTTGTTGCTTGCTTGGAAATACATATTTAAACCTCCTCTTTTGTCTGTCTATCTGTGCAAACCCGCTGTGATGGTAGGAAGACTCTACCCAGCTAATTTTGGAAAGCTTCCACTGCCTGCCCTCACCAGATGATGAGGATCTGAGCCTGCCGTCTGTCCTTCATATACTGCCAGGCATATCTTTCAGGAGCACGTTTCTCTTCTTGTCTCTGTCCCTCCTCAAAGCATTCACTGACCCCCTTGCCACCATCTTCAGGCCAAAGGTTCTTCCTAATGTGGTCTTCCCTGATGATACATACTCTGCCATCAGCCAAACTGGCCTTATTGCCTCCTAAACATGTTGTAACTTTCCATTTTTCCCATATATAAACATCCTTCCCTATTCCCTCTGTTCATCCTTCTAGGCTCAGCTGCAGTTCCACTTCCCCAAGGGATACTGTCCAGTGCAAGGGAAGGCTTGGTTATCTGCTCTGTTCATCTGCACTATCCATTGCTGTCTTTCCCTCAATACCCAGTTCAAAGAAGGCACTCAGGAAATATTTCTGTTTAGCATCAGGTTTTCCCCTCTTGGATGCTGTTCTTAAAAGCATGCCCTCCCAGGACGTGGTTCCATGGCTTGTATTTTCCTCCACCCAGGTTCATCCATCCCTTTGTAGAATGTAGCACTGACTGCTGGAGCTTTTTGGAAGGGGTTGGGCTTGTACTAACAGGGCTTCTTTATCTCCCTTCCTAATAGAGCAGAAACATGGAGGGCTTACTTTGTGGTCCTGTGACTTATGCAATACAGAGAGTCCCACCCTCGTTTTAATATTCTACTGCTACCCTCCAGAAATCCTTACTTTTTGAACAAGGGGCCCTATATTTTCGTTTTGCACTGAATCCCATGAATTATGTAACCAGACCTGGTAACAGAGAAGGTCCTGACAGGCAGGTAGGGGTGGGAAAATCATGGAAGCGATGCTGGGCGGGTTACATGTAGAAGCTAGTGGGGGCATGGGAGAAGGAGAAGTAGAGAAGATACACTGGATATGGAGTACCTTTCTTACAGAGGGTACTGTTATGGTTTGTGTTTGGATGCCCTCCCCCCGTCCTCATGCAATCATGGAGGTGGCTGAATCTGGCGTTTGTGATTGGTTCATTATCTAGCTGGGATTGGCAGTGTGAGTGCCCAGGGGCAGAGCTGGCATACACTATAAGGGAGCGAAGAAGCCCTGTCTTTCCCCCCTTTTGCCCTTTTCGCTCTTGTCATTTGCGGCCACCATGAACGATCGCCCCTCAGCCATGCTACCCTGCCTTGGAGCCAGCTGAGTATGGACTGAAACCTCCAAAAACTGTAAGCTAAATAAACCTTTCCTTCCCTAATTTTGGGTGTCAGGTATTTTGTCTCAGCAATGAGCAAAAAGTAACCAAGACAGGTACAGTTCTCCCACTCCTGAGGAGTGGTGACTCCATGGGACCTGAGTTTGGCCCTAAATGGCCTTATTAAAGTTCTAAACCAGTTCATTACTTTATGACGATAACCTTTCCATGTCACTTAGAAGAAAAGCCAAGTATTTCCAGTGACTTGAAGGTCCCACCCAGCCTTTCCTTTGGCCATTGACCTCTTCTACCACTGTCCCCTCCATACTCTGCTGTACCCATACAAGTCTTCTTACTGGCCTTGAACACTCCAAGCAAGTCCCATGCAGGGCATGTGGCTGTCTCATCCTGTGTCACCTTTCCTCCCAGGACTTATCCTCTCCTCCTCCCAGCCTTTGCTTAAATGTCACTTTGTCAGTGTGATCTTCATAAAACACTCTGTTTAAAATAACACCCCCCTGCACACACATACACTTGTAATTAGTAGTCTCCTATAATCATTTCTATTTCTCTGGCATCAGTTATAAAGTCTCCTCTTTGATTTCTGATTTCATTTGTTGGTGTCTGCTCTTTTTTTCTGAGTTTAGCTAAAGGTTTTCAGTTTTGTTGATCTTTTTTAAAGGGCCTACTCAGTTTCATTGTTTTTTGGTTTTTTTTCCTTTTTCTACTTGATTCATTTCTACTTTAGTGTTTAATATTTAATTATTTTGGTAGTGGAGGTCGAACACAGGGCTGTGTACATTCTGAGAATACATTTTACCACTGAGCTATACCCTCTACCCACTAATATTTTATTTCCTTTTTTGTTTACTTTAAGCTTTGTTCTTTTTCTAGTACCTTAACATGTAAAGTTAGGTTATTTATTTGAAATCTTTCTTCTGAGGTAAGCACTTAGGGCTTTAACTTTCCTCTTAGTACTGATTTTGCTGTATACTTTAAGTATGTTTTAGCTTTGTTTTGTTTTTTATTTTTTTAATTTTCTTTTTGATTTCTTCTTTGCCTTGTTTGTTCAAAAGTATTTTATTTCATTCCCGCACCTCTATGAACTTGCCAGTATTTCCTCTGCTGTGGATTTCTAGTTTCATTCTGTTGTGGTCGGAAAGGTCACTTGGTGTGGTTTCACTCTAGTTAAAAATTTTAAGACTTTTATTTATGATTACATGTGATCTATCTTGGAGAATGTTCTGGATGTGCTTGAGAAGAATGTATGTTCTGTATTTGGAATGTTCTGCATGTATCTCTTAGGTACATTTAGTTTGTATTTTTCCAGTGATCTGTTTCCTTATTTATGTTCTGTTTTATCCATTGTTGAAAAAAAGGGTTTTGAAATCTATTATTGTGTTAGTGTTTTTCTCTTCAATTCTGTCAGCCTTTTGCTTTTTGTATTTGGATATTCTGATGTTGAGTGCCTATATTATTTTTACATCTTCCTAATGATTTTACCCTCTTTATAATATTCTTTGTTATGATAGTTCTTGATTTAAAGTCATTTTTGTCTGGTTTTATATCATTTGCATGGAATACTTTTTTCATTCTTTTGCTTTCAGCCTGTAAGTGCCCTTACATCTCAAGATAACCTTATAGACAGCATACAATTGGATCTTGGATTTTTTTCTTCACTTAGCCACGTGTTATGATTGGCAAATTTAATCCATTTAAGATCAAAGTAATTATTGTTAGGAAAAAAACTTACTATTGGTCTGGGATATAACTCAGCATTACAATGCCTACCTGGCAAGTGTAAGGTTGTGAGTTTGATCCCTGGTACCAAAAAAAAAAAAAAAGACTATTGCAATTTTGATTTTTATTACACACATCTTTTGTCCATTTTTTCTTCCTTTTTCTTTTCCTTTGTGTTTCATTGGTTCTTTGTGGTGACATGATTTGATTCCTTTCTCTTTTTTATCTTCTATAAGTATTTTCTTTTCGGTTGCTAGGGGGATTACATGTAACATCTTATAATAGCGTCTTATAGTAATAATAATCTATTATAGTAATAATAATAATCTATTTTAGGCTGAAAAACAAGGCCACTATGGAAGGATTTTTGTTTGTTTTTGTTTTGAGATAATGTCTTGCTGTTCAGGCTGGACTTTTGTTCACTGTGTAGCCCAGGCTGCCTCAGCCCCCCAAATGCTGGGATTACAAGCATGCGCTACCATGCCCAGCTTGGCATAGGTTTTAAGCATAAGATACAGCCAGTGGATTTTTTTTGCTTTTTTATTTTAACTTTAATCAAATTACTTTAAATAGAATCAGCTAACATTAGTAACTGTGGTGGATTGAAAACTGATGGTCAACTTAATCACCAGCTAAACTGGTGAGTGTAGATGGTCCACCTGAGGACTGTTGCCAGCATAAAAATGAGAAGTGGAGAGGAAAAGAGTAGTGATGTGGGGTCTCCTAAATGTTGTCATTGTTGTTTGGAGCTGTTAGTTCTTTTGGAGCTGTTGGTTCTCTTGGAGGAGATTGTCATGCTGCCTTCCGTGATGTGAACTCAGCTGTTAGCTTTGGAGGAACTCAGGACCTTGTTGCTGAGAGTGGCTGTGGTTCACTTTGGGGGAGCTTTGGTCCTTACTTTGAGCATCACTTCCTGGCTCTGGAGGGGAAGATGTGTTTGTCATTCTGGCTTCCTGATATGTACTCAGCTGTTCTCATCTTTAGAGGAGCTGGGGACCTCATTGTCACGGAGGATGGTGGTGGAACTTTTCAGGGGAGCCCTGGTCCTTATTTTGAGTGTTGCTTCTTGGCTCCAGTGCAGAACCCTCAACCTGCTGGCACAGATCCTTCACCCCGCTGGCATAGACTACCTAGCTTCCACAACTGACCTGTGGGCCTTCCCAGTGCAGATCGGAAAAATAGACTTGCATGAGTCATTGTTGTGGGCTCTAGGCCTCCAGTTGGACTCGTGGGAGGCATTGTCACGGGCTCTAGGTCTTCAGATGAACTCAGCTGGATATTGCCATGGGATCCAGGCCCTCGGCTGGATTCTCTAGGTCTTTAGTGTGTAGACATATTTCCTGCACCTTCTTTGTCTTTGACTCTTCGGGTGACCATTATAAATAATACTATAAATTATGTGTCCTATATTGTCTTGTTCTCCTTGCAACCCCTGATGACAACAGTAGCTATATATATTGTGAGTCTAATGGAACTAAGTCCTGGTGGTACTTTTTTAGACCTGGATGAAGTAACTGTTGACATTAATCTGGAAGTATGAAGAATTAGACTAGCTAAGAAATTACTGAAAAAAGTACTTAAGGTGATCTAGTACTATAAAATATAAAACTATAAATCTGTAGTAGCAAAATTTTGTTTTATTGGCACAAAGTAGGGAATTGAAATAGAACAGGATAGAATAGAGCAGAATGCCCAAATCAGTGTATGGTGATAAATTCCTCAATATATACTAGAATAGTCAAGTAATCTTTTGGAAAAAAAGAGTAATTCATATGTTCTGTGTACCAGAACCAATTCCAAACAGATAAAATATTTGCCTTAAAAGACATTTACACCAGATGTGGTGGCTCAGGTCTGTAATCCCAGCACTCAGGAGGCTGAGGCAGGAGGATTGCCATGAATTTGAGACCAACCTGGGCTACATAATGAGTTGAAGGCCAGTTTGATCTGAACTACATAGTGAAACTCTCTCAAAAAAAAATAAATAAACTATATCATATTATGGTGGAAAGGTACCATTTTTTGAAGATTCTTACATTGGGCCTCCTAAAAACTTAAAATTTCTGCACATCTGTAACCCCTCTAAACAAAAGTTAAACGACTTAAAACAGACAATATTTCTAATGTACAGAACACTCAAGAGATTATGTCTCTAATACATAACAAAATTTACAACCAAAGGGGAAAATTAGAAAATAGGTGCTATATATATATGCACAAGTCTCAAAAAAGAAAATAAAAATAGCCAAAAAGCATACATGAAACTTGTGAACTTGGATGGCAGTTAGACAAGTACAGTTTAAAGCCACAGTGAGTTACCTTTTAACCTTTCAGACTGATCTCTGTACCAGTCTACATCAGTGCTTCTGCTGGCACAGCTGTCGTGGGACACCACATGGCTGGGAATGCACATCAGCACTGCCTGTCTAGGTGGCACATTGTCCATAGGCATCAAGGTTTCACTTTTTTAAGATTTTGGTTCCAACCATTACATTCTAGAATTTCTTTGAAAGTGATAATCCAACAAGGACATAGACATTATGTACACTGCTGCTCACTGCAATATTACTTCTGGTGTTTTAAATTTTCATTTAGTATAATGCATGATACATGATATAGAATTATTTTAATGTATGATACAAAATTCAAAGAATACAAAAGGGAGTAAGGTGAAAAATCATTCTTCCTCCTTCCCTCTTAGTTCTATTCTCCAGCCTCCCAATTTCTGTCCTATCCAGTTACTAATTAATCCTTCCAGAGATACTATTTGCACATATGAGAACATAGACATGGATGTGTTTTTTCATTGTATTTATTTATAAATTTTGGGTTTCAAAGTTAAGGATAGTGTGCTGTGTGCACGATCTGTACCTTGCTTTTCTCATTTAATGTATCTCTCAGTGTGGTCCATTATTAATTGGCAGTACAAGTAAGGTTGGGAGCACAGATCGATTGGGTTTGAACAAACTCTGCTATTTACTACCTGTGTCACCTTGGCAAATTTCTTGAATTCTCAGGGCCTTAGCTTCCTCATCTATAAAGTGGGTAAAATAGCAGTGCATACCTCACAGGATAACTCATAAGTATTAAATGAGTCAGCATGGACAAAGTACAGTGGTACCTCAGTTCATGAACTTAATTCAGTCTACAATTTTGGAAAAGTTGGCCACATTTGTGTCTGTGTGAGAAAGATGGCCATGGTCATATTTGTCACCTGATGCAGAGTTTGCAAACAAAAACAAAATTTTGCTGAACACTTCTGTTTGTGAACTAAGTTGTTTGCAACTGAAAGTATTTTTTAACTGAGGTATCACTCTACTGTATATGGAATAATGCCTGGAGCATCTTACATAAGAAAAGGAGCACATGTAGAGCTGCAGTCTTCTTTTTAAAAGTTAATTATATACTTAATATAATCTAATCAGTGAATATATTTTATTTTGTCTGATTAGTTCCATGTTGATGTACAACTGAATTGTTTCTAGAATTGCAGTTGTAATCAAATTATGTTTGTTATGACATACTCTTTTAAAGAACACACCATCAGTGTCCAAAGTTAGCTTAATTATGGCATGGTATACATCCATATAATGTGGCCAATCACAATAAGGTTGTAGAGATTGTTTGTTTGTTTGTTTGTTTGTTTTTTGGTACCAGGGATTGAACTCATGACCTTGTGCTTGCCAGGCAGGCACTTTATTTGCCGCTGAGCTAAATCCCCGGCCACAATAAGGTTATAGAAGGATGTCTGTGATGTATAAAAATGTTCACATATATTTCATGAAGTGGAAACAAACATTTTTAATATTTACTAAATTTTCTCCAAAATAAGCATGCTACAGATTGCAGAAATTTAGAAATGATAGGAAAGTATAAAGAAAAATAATCACCCTAGTTCTAGGAGTCAGAGATAGCCACACATAGCATGTTAGTATGTATGTTTTATATACACTCGCCTCATGAAAATTGCATTTTTTATTTTGTAGGAGGCAAGAGTTACCATCTTTGCTAAAAGAGGCAGAGTGATGAGTCAGGTTCCCCAGATGGGGGACTGGCTGTTTGTGGGTGCCACAGGTTAAGACTGCTTTGAGCAGAGGGCTTTGGTGTGGACCAGAGGAGTTCCCAGGGAAGTGGTAGAGTTGGAGCTGAGTTTTCGCAAAGGATTGTGGCAGCTGTTCCTTATTAGTGTGTTGGCCATTTTCATTGTTCCATGTTTCCGTCCTCTTTTCCTTCTTCCTTCCTTCCTTCCTTCCTTC
>RJWT010018217.1:0-18974 GCA_004365215.1 Cuniculus paca
GTAAGTGAAATAACTCAGACACACAAGTTGAAATACTGCATGGTTTCTCCTGTATGAAAAACCATTTCCTATGACAGATAGTAGGAAAAAAGAGAAACAATATGTATTGTAATCCAGTGTGGACAGTATATCTAAAAGTGTATCATGACTTAGTACAATTGTTTTACATGTTTTATTTGTTCTTTGATCCATTCGTCTGGTTTTCAAGCTATATATACATGGTAACTAACTTTATAAGGTCTCATATATGAATGTGAAGCTGAAAAAATAAAAGTAGGGTGCAGGTGAATGAAATATGTTATGTACATACACTAATTTTTTAGAGTGGATATATCCATATATTGCAAACATATGTTGAAATAATAACACTCAAAAACATTGTAGGATATAAAGTATATTCTAACTTGAATTTAAAGATGAATGCTGAGCTTAGCAAGTTTAAGTGTTTTCATAAGGTACCTAGGAAAGTGGAAGAGTTTTAGGATAAAGATATCTTATGGAAGCGCCCTCTCCACTCCACTCTATGAGGCTCTAGTTGAGTTCTTAGCTAAAAAAAAAAGAATCTTAGCATAAAAGACCAAGTGTACAAATTGTGAGAGAGGAGATTTAAGGAATATCAAATAGCTATTTTGTTTACATGAATGATGTGTGCGTGGATATACATGTCTATGTGTGTTTGTTGGATGAGTGATAAAGGTAACTTAGAAATAAAATTCAAAAATTATTTGTAGTTTTGTCATGTACAAGGAAAGGCATAGGGAAAACTCCTTCAGTGTGGGAACTATTGATGCTTTCACTGAGCCAAGTAAATGTAAGACTTTACAAATAGGTACCAGATTGAACTATCTTCACTCTCCATGAATCTCCGTGTTTATTGCTATCTATGCTCCTCTCTGGGTTCACAGTCTCCTCCCTTCTGCAATAGCCTGCTCTTCCTCAAAAGACTGAAATTTAAATTTCACTTTTTAAAAATAAATTCTTACAAAATCAGAGAATGTAACTGATCTTTTTTGGTCTCTACTTCAACTGGTTTAATATTTTATAATTTATAAGTCTTAATATTTATTTTACTTATTCCTAAATAATGTCACATCAGTATGCTTTTATGTGGGTGCATAGTTACAGAATGATCAAATGAATTTAAATATACAACCCTATTCTCTGCATCAGCTATGCAATGAGTTGTGAAACAAAGTCAGAATAAAAATAAAAATGGCATGGTTTGTGCTAACAGTGCTAATCCAAAGCTTACCACACAATATGAAATGCAATTATTGCTTAATTGATTATACTGGAGTATTCAGCATATTCATTAAATTAATAAAAACTCAGCAAACTTAGAACTGAAATTGTTATTTAATATCTATTTAAACAATGATGTCATAATTGAGTTATAATTGATACAAAAATAATTTGGACAAAATAAAATTTTGCCAGAGGACTAAAGATGGTTTTTTCACATAGTTAAATATGTTTCCTACAGTAAAATATTATTACATAGTTACTTTTTAAATCAACATATTTTAGAATCACAGATCAAGCCAATTCAACTGAATTTGTTTCTGCCTTATCAATTCCGTATATAGATAGAAAATCAACATGACATGGTGCATAAGAGTTTATGCATATATGAGTGCCTGTAAATTCTACCAGAAAAGAATTCTCGATGAAGTGCTTATTGGCAGTAAAAGGTAGTTTGTGGATAGTCCTATTCAGTCACATGTTGTGCATTTTAATACACAACTCTGGTATTTTATTGTCCAATCCCTTTTCACAAGTAAACATCAAGACACTGGAATACATTTCAGAAACTGCTCTATAATGGTGATTTGCCTTATCTCCTATGAAAAACCTGCCTTGCTTAAGACAGAGAAAAATAAAGAGGGAGAATTCCAGTCATTTGGTTGTCTGGAACACTGAATCCCTGCGGAAGAACAGGAATGATAAAATAATATGTGGTTACAAAATTCCACTGGGAGAGAGAGTGCCAATGTACACCTTCAAATTCCATTTGCATGTTAAAAGATGAACACTCTGAAATAATTTCTCTTCCAACATTGTTAAGCCTGAATTTATTTTATACAACCCCCTAGGGACATTTTCCTGTTAGCAATTGAACACTTCTCCTTGCTCTAATGTTAAAGTCATTTCTTGAGCAGGTTGTGCCAAAAAACCTATCAAACTTATTTTGAGGTATAAAAATATTATGTCACCTGCTTCTAATTCCAACACAGTACAAGTTATATTTTATTTTAAATTTCACGCCAAAATATTCATGTAAGAGAAAATATAATTCCTTAAAATTATCGCCAAAGTTTGTAATCTAAAATTAGATTTTAAACTGGATTTACAAGAGAACTAAAATGTTTCTGTTTGTTAATGACATTTCCATTGTCTGAGATCCTAGAACACCCACATTTGAAGAAAAAAAAATACATGATTCAAATGTCATACATTGAACTGGGTTTCGCTATTTTAGGAACAGAATAATAATGTTTTTCAGCTTAGGAGAATCTTCAAAATTAGTCTTTCAAGGTTTTTTTTATTTTAAAAGTATGGAAACGAACTCAAAATGTCCATCTATTCCATCTATCACACAGCAAATAGGGTTCAAATTCAAATGTCGTCCCGCTTTGTAATCTGTAACTCTTTGCTATGAGGTTATTTTTCTATGCATCTTAGGTCACAGAAGTAGGTGGACCATGTAGCTCTTTGTACATCTGCACTCCCACCTTTCCACGTCCTTTCTGTGGCTCTGTCTTGCCCAGCACTTAACTATGGCAGCCTTGGATGAGAGAAAATCAAGGGCCCTAATCTCGCTTTTCATCCCAACCAAGCCAATTCTTCCCAATTGTTCAAATATGGAATTATGTTACTTAAAGAAAGTTAAATGGAGGCCGGGGATCTAGCTCTGCGGCCTAAGCGCCTGCCTGGCAAGCACAAGGTGGTGAGTTCAATCCCTGCTGCCGCAAAAAAAAAAAAAAAAAAAAAAAAGAAAGTTAAATGTCTCCTGTGAAATTAAATGCCACATCTTTGGAAAACAAATTCACTAAACCCACAAAATGATTGCTTAGGTGTAGTTTACATTAAGTTCTCAAAAATGGTGTCTATTATTAATAACCTCAATGTGATTCACTAATTCAGTTATTGCTAAATAAGGCCAATGCAGTTTGCACACATTAATAGAGATATGTGACTGGAAGGAGAGAAATGATGTTTCTAATACTTGCTGAACAATCAGAACACTGTCAGATTAGCCCTTACATTATGCGTGTAATAGTGCTGTATAAAGAATGTAAATGTAGTTGGGCAGACTATTTTTCACTTAATTGCAATGCATGTGCTTTCAAATCCGTTGATAAGTTTCATTTGTCTTCATAGTCTTCATACCAGACACATAATCTCAGGTTTTTAATTTTTAAAATAATGAAGTAATCATCATCCCTTGTAAATTTCTTGTGCCAATCAATCTGGCAAAATTATGATCAAAGATATTGGTACATAGTGGTATATATTCTTGGCACATAGTGGTATATATATTGGTACATGGGTATATATACTTCAAACATACTCTCTTCCCTTGCCCCATTTCCTTCCCTGCATTGCTAGAGATGGTCTCCGGAATTTCTTGGCCATGCCCTTTGTCATCCTGAAAAAATTTGTCTTTATTGGTACCATTACATCCATCATCTCCTTTTCACAGGTCTTGGCAAGCAAATCTGAGAAGTCTATCTTCTTGTCTTTGCAGATTTTGAATTCCCAGAGTCAGAAAATAAAAATCCAAAGCAACATGTAGTGCAATCAGTTCAAATCTCACACAGATTGTCCTATTACTATAGCTCAGAAATTTGGTTTTTTGCCATACAATTCTTACTTTATTTAATCCTCAAACTGTGCTTCTGAGGTAGGTTATTGTCATCACCTTTATTTTAGAAATAAGGAACACAAGTCTCAGAAGTATTTATTCACTTGTCCCAAACAAAATAGCTGGTTAGCAGCAGAATAGAGTTTACCCTTTTCTGTTCAACACACAAGATCAAATTTGTAATCATTTTTGAGTCGTTCAAAACATTCTCTCATTCAGCTACCCCCAAATTTTGAATCTGTCTTCTATTCAACAGTCCTTTACACAATTAAAATCAACTATCCTTGGGTATTTTTGTCTTATGTTTTCCAGTCTAATCGACAAACCAAAAATTCTCTTGGGCCCTTCAATTGGTACACAGGTAACATCATTTTGAACCTTGTCTTCATCCTGGCCACTCTTCCCTTAATAGTCATGAACATTTCATCTAGGTTTCTGAAAATAAGAAATTCAAGAAATGAGTTATTCATTTTTTGACTGGTAAAAAGTAGAAACACACTATAATGTGTCTTTTTCTGTATTTCTCATCTAATTATTCCTTTTTGAATATTCATTTATAAAATTAATTAAAGGTAAATCAATAAATCAGTACTTAAAAGTGTATAGCTCCATGCTTTCTTGCTTGCTGTTATTTTCACACTATAAAAGACAGAAAGGCATTCCACCCTCCCCTTCAAATCACTGCATATTATGCAGCATATACTATGAGAATGGTGATCAGCTAAGCACTATAGATAGATTGACAAGCAAGATATCTGTTTTCTATGTGGGAAGCTGACATCCCAGAGGAAGAAAACAGACAAGAAAATAAATAAGAATTGATAAAGTATTTTCAGTTTGGTGATAGAAATTTGTGTACACGTTTGTAAAGACAAAGAGAGAAGGATGATTATACCTTAGGACAGTTCAATTAAAATAGAGATGACACTATTTTAACTGATTTATGAAGGATTCATTAATGTCCAGCAGGTGAAGGTAGGGGAAAAGAAGAACACTAAGATCGAGACTCAGAGGGAAGGAAATATTCCCCTAGTTTGCATAGTTATAGTTACCTAGTAGCTGAGTTAAATTGGAGTCCATTATACACTAATACTGAACCTCCTGTAGATGACAATGACTATTTCTGCATTCTTTTTGCTCTTGCTTTAGGTCTCACAAGGCAGTTCTTACTCCTATCTTGGTTTTCTTCAAAATTGGAACCTCCTGAAGCCAGTGCAGTGTTCTACAGCATGTTGAAATCTTGCCAAGGAAGAGGCTGACTTACCCCTAAGAAAGTCAGTGTGGGTTTAACTTGCCTCAAGTGATCCCTTCTAAAGGATTACTTTAGCTGTCTGAGAATGCTGATATAAACCAGAAAGCTAAACCAGCGCAGAAGGATCTGTGTGAATACCTCTGTAAAATCTTCCAGGGAGACCTGAGATACAGTAGAACTTGAATAATGCTTAAGCTGATTCTTTTCCACTGATTACTTTGAGAAATTGATGTGGAGCTACCATGGGAGAATATAGATCAGCTAAGGAGAAGAAAACATGAATGTATAGTGAGAATCTTCTGACATTCATTGAGTCAGAAACTGATTACAGTAGATATCACCCTATCCAAGATATGACAGTTTAAGACATGTCTACAAATTCCTTGACACTCTTCTCTTAAAAAGTAGTACAACAATGCCTCACAACTTCAATTCAAATCAACGTGAAATGGCTCACTCTTAATGAATAGTATATCATATAAATTCTACGCAGCTTCCAACTCTCCTTCTTTCTCTAATTCTCGGGTTTTTGGAACCCTGCACCTCCATGGAATAAGTTCAGATCTTCAGAGCTTAATGTGCTTCAGTAACAATACTAAGATACAGACACTGGCCCAAGGAATCCAGCTGTTCTGTTTCACAGCTGTTCAGGCCCAGGCGCCAGCATGAGAGAGAGTGAGGCATTGTATACTTCAGCCCCCAGCCTTTGAGCCACCCCAGCTGACAGTAAGAACAGAAAAACCTTTCCTCTGTTTAGACTGAAGATAGCTGAGCACAAGTTACGCTGTACAGGGGAAGACACTCAAGGCTCCAGAGTTGTTTCAGAGCCACAGCACCTGGACCACTACCACATGTGACCCAGCTGAATCTCAAAAATGTCAGCTTTTGTCGTCACGGAACTAGGAAGTATGGAGCTGGGAGCTGAATCCTTTCATCATACTGCCTGGATCAATAAGTTTCCTTTCAGCACTGACTCAGTATTTCTCATTCTCCTGTTATTTATCTGCTATGATACACTCAGAATGCATTACCAGCAGAAACACGCTGGCCCTACCGTTCACAAAACTGGGATTCCATTGTCCAATCTCCGTACAAAGAAATTGTGATGC
The DNA here is from genome assembly GCA_004365215.1 of Cuniculus paca. Lineage (NCBI taxonomy): Eukaryota > Metazoa > Chordata > Mammalia > Rodentia > Cuniculidae > Cuniculus > Cuniculus paca. Next base: position 6,227 of record RJWT010018217.1, read on the forward strand.
TGACGTAATAAATATTAAGAACCAATATTCTATATAATGACAACCATTTGTAACTTAATTGAATCACACCCATAGTAGCTGATCTTCAGACAATTCTCATGTAGACATGCTGCTCAGCCCTTCGGTAAAAGAAATTCATATCTTCTCCCTTTTAAGCAGTGATTGATTTCCCCAATAATATGCTGAAGAAGTAATGCTCTGGGAATTCTGAGCTCTGGGGTCTGCTCTTAGATGATTGAAATTCTGAGGCACTATTCAGTTATTTTAGGCAGCTATAAGGAAAACATAGACTGGATGCTGGGGCTGTGATGGCTTATATCTAAACTGCCCTGTGAAATCTCACATCCCAAGGTGGGGCCTGGTCGGGAGGGGCAGCTCACTGTGGTCATGACTTGGAAGGGTGTTTTCTTATGCCTGGGTCTTTCTTTCTCTTTCTACTTCCTGGCTCCATAAAGTGGGCAGCTTTCCTAACTCATTCCAACTACCGTGCTTTTTCTACCTTGGAGCAAGATGATCATGGATTGAATTCATGGAAACTAAGCTAAAAACAAAAACACAAACAAATCTCCATTAAATTGCAGGTATTTGGAATTTTGTTCCAGTAACAGTAAAATGGCTAAGACTACAAAGTGGTTTAAACGACAACATTTTATTTCTTATAGTGCTAGAGGCTCGGAAGTATAAGGGTGAGGTGCGAGGGTGAGGACCTTCTTTTTTGAGTTCATATGACTATCTTCTTATAGTCCCACATAGAAGAAAGAGAGAGAATGCTTTATGTCCTTGTCAAAGCATTCATCTATTTAAGGACACAATCTCATGACATAAGTAACTCCCAATGACCCCATCTCCTAATATCATCACTTTAGGCATTTAGGTGTGAAAATATGAATTTTAAGAAGTTGTACACCCTCTTTTCATAGAACCTCCTTATCAGAAGCCCAAATTAGGCATACAAAAATGATGGTCATATGACAAAACCATGGAGATAATGTACCAAGTGCAGAGAGAGATCAAGTAGAGGAGCCCTGGGAAGAAAGTCCCAACCCCAGCCATTATGCAAACTGAAACACATGAGGCAACTCCAGCTAGGCTGAGCCCTGGCCAGTCTTTGAAACTGTGATATAAGAGAAATGGTTATTGTTTTTAACTTCAATGTTTTGAAGTGCTTGTATACTGGACAACAGTTAATCAGAACAGCATATATTATTAACATGGTAGTAAAAGTAAGAAGTATGACCATCACCATATATCAAGTAACTCTAAAATGAATAAATTCTGAAATAGAAACAGTAGTAGTTATTATAATTATTACTCACATTCTTTAGATATGAAAACTGAGATGTGGGGAGGTAAGGTTGGCTGCCTGGATTCATGTAGTTAACAAGGAGATTGTGAACTCAACTTGTTCTTATTCCAGAATCGTTTACATTGGCCTCATTATTCTTCACAGCAATTATTTTGATATTAGTTTTCTTAAGACACTTAGTCAGACTTAATGTTTATTTTTTCCAAAATGAGAAAAAAAAACAGAGAAAAATAAAGCTAAAATACATAGACAGTTCAAAATAAAACAAGTAATTTATTAAATAAATAAATGAAAAGATACAATTAGAGATTCAATGTGATTTTTTTTAATTTTTAAATTCCCTGATTCTTTTATAGATCCACAGCTTTAGTTTTATATTCTATGTCCTCCCCACCACCAATATGCCTGGAGATCGTTTTGTGGACAGTTCTTATGCTTCCTAAACTGTTCCAGACCTAAGAGTCATCAGGAGTCGTGGTTCTCAAATTTTTGGAACTAAGAACACTTTGTTCTGCTAAAAAGTTCCCTGATCTAGGCTATCACTGTTGATACCAGTCATTGAAACCAATGTACTCTAAATATTATTAATTCACTTAAAATAACACTAATGCCTTTTAATGCATATGACACTTTCATGAAACATACCTATATTCTCAAAAACAAACAATACTTTGAAAACAGCAACACTTTGCTTTTATGGAAATTTCTTTAATATATATATATAGTGAAAATTTGCAGGATTTTCATATCTGCTTCTGCCTTTGGTTCATTAAAAAACCACATGTCCTGAAGCCTCTGAAAAAGTTAATTGGATACTTGTAAAAGAGTAAAATTGAAGGGCTGGGGATTTAGCTCAGTGGCTTAAGCGCCTGCCTGGCAAGCATGAGGTTGTGAGTTCAATCCCTGGTGCCGCAAAAAAAAAAAAAAAAAAAAAGAATAAAATTGAATGAGGTTATGTTTGTCTGAAAATAGTGTTGAGTCAACGCACCCTTGAAGGGTTCTGGGGGATCCTTAGCAAGGACTCCAGAACACATTTTAAGAAGCTCTGGCTTAGAGGAATTTTACCCAACACATACTTTAGGGAGACTAATTTGTTGCAATGTGAGAAGAAGAAGGAAAGCACATATTTTAATACAGTAAAATGATTCCTTTACTCTCTGATCTTCTCTGAGCTTCTAGTATACTTGTGACATTTAGTTTAAATTTCTAGACAAAGATCTATGGGCAGAATTCTCTAATTTACTGGCTCACAGAACAAACCCTTTTACCACATTCTCTCTTCTCATACAGTTTTCCCCTCAGCACATTTACTAGTAGTGACAATTGTAAATGAATGTTTTAGAGACATTTGGGAAAGGAGTTGTTCTCAAGTGCTACTGCTTTCCTGAAGGGATCATCCATTATGTTTCATTACACTCTCCAGGAAATGAGAAGTTCTCGAGTTGACTGGAAGCTTCCTTTTTTATAAAGTAAACCAGGGATTCTGGATGAACCTTGCAGTCCAAGCACTCCCTGTGAATGAACTAGACTTCTCAATCTAAACTTGTGTACCCAAGATAACACCTTCTGGGTCTTCCAAGTGAATCCAGAACTTAAAGACAAATTCATTCAAGATAAACTTAGTGCATGGAGGAGAAAAAGAGTTCTACTTTGCATTAAGTGACCTGACTTAATAAAAAGAAAAAGACATCAACTTGGGAAGATTTCCAACTTGAACCAGTGAGCTCTGGAAATAGTATTTGACTTGGCCCATTCTATGCTTTGAGAAGTGTGGGGCATGAGTTATTGTCTCACTTCCTGCTGTGTCTTGAATTAGGTGACTTTCAGTTTAGAGTTTGCATTCAAAAAATATTCATTCATGTTTATTACATCTCAGGAACTATTTTGGTCCTGTGGGGATAGTAGTAAATAATTTAATTGCATCTTTTAAATATCATAGAGTTTTCTACTTCAAATATAAGGTTTCTCTTGAATTCAGTTTTGAAGAAATAATTGTCAGTGATAATGTCTTCTTCTTCCATGAGTGAAATCAGACAAAACTCAAGGAGGAAATGAAATTACGCATTCGAGCAATTTCAGAGACCCAGAGATTATTACGAAGGAAAGTCTGGTGATAAATACATCCTAACAAAGCCAAATTATTTATCCAAAGAGGTCTAAGACACTGGTGTCTCACAGAACTTAGATTGTCCCATGTGAAACTCAGTCTTCTTTATCAAATCTTTCCTAAATTGTATCACATGACTCTTTTATGAAATAGTAAGCTGCTCCTTACAGCATTACAGCATTAACTTGATTATTTCAAATTATTCTAAAGTGATAAAGATGATAGGTGCTAGAGTCTGAAGTTCATATTTGATGCCCTAGGCTTCCTATCACTGCATCTATACTGGTAACATGATATTGGACAAAATGATACATTGTTAGGAACCTCAATAGTACCATATTGGAGATAGGAAGATAAGTGTTGCTATGTTTGAATATATTCCTAGAATTATATGTCCAGAAACTTAATTCCCAAATTGTATACCATTGGTATTTCAAGGTAGGAGCTTTCAGTGGTAATTAGGATTAGTAGTAATAATAGGTGTGAGGTTCATGATTGACTTACTACCTTTAGAAAGTCAAGACACCACAGCAAGGAGGTTTGTTGTCTGTTCTATGTTAGGTCTTCTGCCATGCCATCACCCAGCAGGGAAGCTCTCATCAGATGCTGAGTACATACTGGTACTTCTCATTCTCCCAGAACTCAAGTTAAATATTCTTTACAGATTATGCTGTCAATGGTATTCGGTTATAGCAAAAGAAAACATACATGAACTCCCTCTACTAACCTCAACTAGGTCAACACATGATAAGTATGAGTTAACACATTTTCCCTGTTGAGCTTCCATTTGAATTTTTTTTTTTTTTTTTTGCAGCACCAGAGATTGAACTCACAATCTCACACTTGCCAGGCAGGCACTTAGATCACTGAGCTAAATCTCCAGCCCTTGTCTTTTGAAACAGGGTTTTTCTATGCCCTTCAGACTGGCCTTGAGCTCACTCTGTAGCCCAGGCTTGTCTTGAACTTGCAACAATCCTCCTGTCTCAGCCTCCTGGAGTGCTGTAATTACAGGCATGTGCTACCAGGCCCAGCTTCCATTCGAATTTTTATACTTGAAAATATTTTTCTTGAAAATTATCAGCTGAAAAATAAAACAGCACCTTCATAGTTCTGAAGTCCAGTCTGTATGCATAAATGGTTAGAAATAGATATTTGGTGAATCGAAAGTTATTTTTAAAAGACAAGGAACCCAGACTTTAAAAAACCACTTTTCCAACTCTGCATCTATCTAAATAGTCTCTCAGTTTTGACAGTCATGATCAATTTGGGATTTAGAAAATGACTGAGATAAGTTATGAGAAATAATTGCATTGTTTTACAAAGCAGTAGACAGTCAAAGTACAAGGGACGGTAATTAAGTCCAAAAACCTTTTGGTCACCCAGAACAAAAAATTTTGGCATTCTTCCCTTTGACCTAGGTGATCCCAGTCTTCTGTTGTCACCTCTAGAGCCATGCAGAGGAGTCAGCTTTTTGGCACAGTGAGATTGTAGCATTTGAATAATTTTTACGGTTTGTTTTTAGGACATTAGATGAAAATGTCTTTGTCCTAAATTAATCAAAGTAAAAACACCAAGCCATGTACTCCAAGCAATTTATTGCCTATTGTTAGAAAAAAAGAGTTCTGACTTTAAATACTTATCTTCCATAAATTAGTCAGGTTGGTTATTGGTTAATGATTTTTTTTATAATTAACAAGTGTTTTACGGTTATTAAGTCATGGAGCTGAATTCTTAACTTTAGTCTATATAATTTTCAAACTGAGTATTTTTCTCACTACAATATCTCAAATTATGATCGTTGTTCTATATCAGGGTATGTACTCTGTATCAGGTATTTTGAGATAAGAAAATACACAAGCACACACTCACATACATAAAGTCTACAGAGACAAAGTTCATGTGATCAAAAACTTTTGTAGTGTACAAATTTTGGGGGCTCAGAATAAATGTCAGTTCTCTGCTCAAGTACTTGTCTATTCCCTGCTTCTCAGGTCTCCAGCCTCATGAAATTGGATCATGATGTGTTTTCTGGGTTCATTGCATTATATCCTGAGTCACCATGCTAATTCCCATGTCTTCTGTTCTCCAGAGCAACTTAGCTCTTGTGTTTCTGTGTCAAATCCCACTGGTTTCATATCCAACATCCATTATTCTCTTCCTTTCAAAGGATGTGTAGTTCAGCCATGTGCCCACTAAAGAATAGATGCTTTACATTTTAGGATACAGTTATCAGAAAGAATATCAAGTGAATCCTTGCTGGGCCACTGATATTCTAGGTCTTCATCTGGGCACAGATAACATTGGTAAACTCCCTAGTGTAATTTACCATACAATACTGTTCATGTGTACATGTTTTGGTATCTAAATTATTTCTCAATATAAGGTGAAAGCAAAAGAAATTAAGTAAGAAAACAGTTACAATAGAAACAACAAAAACAAGCTTATGGCTGTGAATGTATCTTTGTGATTCAGTTTTAAATATGAAGATCTAAGCAGAATTCTACAGGGTAGAAGTATGAACGCTTTCTGGAGAGAAGATTCAGATAGACATCATGGGTGCTTTTTAAGCTTCCCCATAATTTTTGTCCTTGAAATTCAGGCATGAACCTAAAGCTACACTTACCTGTAGCTATACAAATAAAAGCTATACGCTTACATTAATAATAGAAATCTGTAAAAAAAAAAAAAAAAAAAAACCTGGGCCCTGATATTCTGGCCTGAAGTGCAGCATCTAGAATTTTGTCATTTGAGAAAAATATATTTGTGACATTACAAAAGTGAAATCATTTTCCTTCCCTGCTTCCCTCCATTTCTCTCCTTCCTTTCCTCTCTCTCTCCCTCTCTCTCTGTCTCTGACAAATTCAATGCTAAAACTTTCCACTCTTTTCTGAGTTATTCCAATATTCATTCAGCTTCACATTTATTTGAATAAAACCCCACTACTATTATGGTAAATGGCAAGGTCAAAACCTTTTATGCGTGGGACTAAAGAAACGAATTAGTACGTCAGAGACCATATTTGAATAAGAGAAATTCCTAGCTGAGAATCACTAGTTACTAATGTAGCTAACACTGCAAGAAAATGTTTCAAATTCTGTTTTATTTTTACCTTTTATGCTCACTATCTTCAAATGCTAAGACTAATGCTTAATAAATCGTCATGCTTTAAACAGAGATGACAATAGGGTAAATATACTCCAATTTTGGTTAATAAAATAGAATGAAAACTGAGAATGAATGTCTTGTGTGTCTCATACATTAAATGAAACTCCTGAGCAGATTTTATCTCTTCTGAGCTGAGTAGCATAATTCCACCAAGAAATTTCCCTAAGAAATGTCATTTTAATTATAGAATGCATTTCTGTATATGTTTTGATATCAGTACAAATTAGATTAAAAGTAAAAATTACAATCAATCATTCAGCAAATGCCACATTTGTATTTCTAACTGTTCAAGCCCAAAACTTAAAATCAAGTTTTTTTATTTTTGTCACGGTACACATTTAATACATCAATTTCGCTTTTGTTTACACTCAAAGCACATGCAAAATCGGTCCCCTTCTTCAGGGTACCCTGATCCAAATGCTGCTAATTCTGCCCTAAACAATTTCAGTAACTTCCCTTTCAAACAAGGCCTTTATCTTTGTCTGTCCCGATAGGGGCCTGTTTTTACCTCTCATTTCATTTATGATACATAGGCTTTATTTTGACACAAAAGTTCCCTACTAACCTGGCCCATTCTTTTCAAGGCACCTGTTTATTTCAGCAGGTTGTGCTTTTGACCCAGGAATTTAATCCAGGGATTTGACACTAGCTGTCCCTTTTGCCTTGGAACACTCTTTCTTCTAAATGCCGGATGATTCATACCACTCTTTCAATCTGTCCAGAGGTTTACTCAAATATTGCATATCCTGGAAATTTAACCTCATTACCAAATTAAAAAAAGAACTAACAATCTCTTCTGCCTGCTTTCCCTTTTCCCTATGAAGTTTATCACTGATCAAAGTATATGTTTTGGGAATTAGTATATTTTAATATACCTAGTTATTTTCCGTATAAAATGTGAGCGCCCCAAGAGAGGTCATTTTGCATATTCAATGAAGTGGTGGGTACTCAATACCAATGGGCTGACTCAATGTATTATTTAAGGACTAAATATTATAAAATTCTGTTTTAACTTAGAACATATGTTCAGTTACTGTAGCAAAAACTTAGAGCAGGGAAAGGAAGAAAACATGGAAGAAATCTGCTTCTCGAGGATTCTTTGTGATGGACACTGGTCATTCTTTGTCAGACACCCACTGCTAAAACCACAATTAGCTGGGCACAGCTCTTCAAGCCCAGCATACCCCACATGGTAAGAGGAGGAAGCCAGCCTGTCCAGCGGACTGAAAACTCCCCTGCATGGATGTACTGCAATGCCTCTTATCTCTCAGGAGAATCCCTGTTTGTGATGACCAAGCCTCATTTTCAGCTGGAAGACACAGAAAAGATAGAGAAACTGTTTAGCTGCTTTTAAGAGATAAAGGGATGCCAGGAGTTTTCTGATTTAAGATTTATGATTATAAATTGGATAAATCTTCAAAAACATGTATGGTTTGTTTCTCTCTCTCTTTTGCTAAAGATTATCCCTCTTCAGAGTGCTATAAATGCCTGTAGGTCACATCATCCCCGTATCTGCAGCCATGGTACAGAGCTATGCGAAATTCTTAAATTCCCTCCTACCCTCCTCATCTTTTTCTGGCTCATTCTTTTAGTAACCCTTTTTTCCTTGATGCAATGCATGAATATACTCTCTCTCTCTCTCTCTCTCTCTCTCTCTCTCTCTCTCTCTCTCTCTCTCTCTCTCTCTCTCTCTCTCTCTCTCTCTCTCTCTCTCTCTCTCTCTCTTTCTCTCTCTCTCTCTCTGTCTCTCTCCGTGTCTCTCTCTCTCACAAGACAGATAATTGTCACTTTTATTTTTCGGGGACTTTGGACATTGTTTGCATAAGCAGTTTCAACCGTGAACTCTGACCTGCTTATCCAGGCAATGCATTCCAGGTTTCTGTAGAAAGGCTTTTTAATGAAACCATCATCTTAAGAAAGCAAGTGATAGTGCTTTATTCAAACATATCCAATTCTTAAAAGGTTACATAAACAATCTAAGACAAGATCACATTCAATCTTGTTTTTCTTTCTGCAATTAGATTTTTTTTTCTTTTGCTATTTTTCCCTTCTCATGTGAGGTCAAATCATTAGGAGATCCCTGGATTAAAGCAGAAAATTTGGAAATGGGCCAAACATATTGAGTTACCATTCGAGTTTTCCTAAACTTTCAGAGCAAACTACTGGACACATTTCATGATATGAATATTGGATCCCACCAAGGTGAAAGTTATTATTTTAATGTTTGATTTAAAAATATTTTCAAATCATAAAACTTCTAGTTTTCCTCAGACAAATTCAGTATTATGTCAAAAATATTGAGAAAATTTCCACCCTTCCTACTAATAGAATGTCAATACTTATATTTTAATTTCCTGGACAGGAGCAGTTTAAATATTTGAGACCTTAAGATACACAGACAAGTTAACTAAGTTTTGAAATAGGAAGCCAAACAGAGAGGGTGCTTTAAATATTTTCCTCATTTTATTGTTGCACTATTTCAGTACCTTTTTATAGATAAGATAATGAACAATTAGACAAGTGAGATGATTTTTCACAGTACCCAGCTGACAGCGAAAAACACAGCACATAAAGAAGATTCTGAGTCCCTGCTCTGTGCACCTATGACAGAAAGTTCTATGGGAGTGTTAGAATGCCAACAATTTTTTTGTATCTATCTGGGTTTTGGTTCCTTAGAGTATTAAACTTGAGGATTATTGTAAGAAATCTTTATAGAAGAAGTAAAATTTCAATGGATTTAAAGAAATGTGATCTTGAAAAAAAGACAAAGATAATAAAAATAGGGAAATCAGTACTCTAAAGAGAAAGAGGAGATGCATGGTTGGATAGACTACATCTAGATTAATAAGCTATAACTTTATAAAAGTAGATCTTATGACTGGACAGACCTTTGGAATTTGTAGGTAGAAGATTCTGGAAAATCAAGTGATGAGGATTTGCAGATGTAGAGAAGACTGGAGGTTTTGTGCAGCAAGTGGACATATGCAAAGTAGTAGGTTAGGATTATTCATTGATGGTGGGGGAAATTGAGAGGGAATGAATAGAGATAAAAGTGCAATTAGAAACCCATCACAATGGATTAGACCAGATGGTTGCAGTTAATGTAGCTTTATGGAGAATATCTCAACAATCATGAGCAGAATATTTTGCATATCACATAAAAAGAATACCATGTGCCCTTTTTATTTCCATGGATGCATTTAATGCTTATATCATTTAGTGAATACCTCCTTCATTATCAGGAATTTGAATATATAATGGACAGATACAGTGCCTGACCTCCAAGGGACTTAACACCTAGTAAACAGACAAGAGTAAAGAGATAAACATGACACCAGGCAGTTCTGAAAGTTTACACTTCTAGCTATAAAGGGGTGTAAATATAGAGAGTGACTGGAGTATGTGGAAATTCTTTGCAGAATAACTTATCTTGTCTTTGATCCACAAGTGGTTTGGAGCTGTTTTGAACTACACTTTAAGCTTGATTTAAATTTCCAAGTGCTTATAAATGACTAATCACTTGAAAAATATGAAAAACTAATGAGAAAACAAAAGCAGAGCTCTGGATGTGCTGGATTAAAAAATGGTGAACGTTTTAAAATATGATGGGCCTGAGCGTGGAGTAAACCTTCATGTTTCCAAACAGCTGTTCAGATTAAGTCCCTAGGAGTATCTGATCAAGCAAGAGTCACAGTTGTAATTTAGAAGCAAAAGCAATTATTGAATGGTATAAATCTGACGGAACAGCATTCATGGTAAATTGTGTTTTGAAAATGAAATAAGTATTTCAAGGTAAATTAACAATTCAAGAATTTCAAATTTGATAAAGTTACAGTACAAAAGTGTAGGGTCTGCTCCTATAATGTTTCTTACAGTGAAGTATATTGTTTTGTTAGTAGCGAGTGGGTAATGGAAAATGTATGTAAAATAAAATAGGAGAAGAAAGCATATCATGAGGCACAAGCAATACAAAGATGAGACTGAATTGGGATGTCAGAAATCTCATCCTGACTACAGTGATATTCAAGGTAACCTTAGGAACTAATGGTGATATTAGCTAACATATACGGCTCTTTCTGTTGTCTTTTTACCCTTCAAAGACTCTCACCATAACACTTCTGCATGTCTACACTTCTGCCTATCACTGAGACCCCTCTTAGTACATACTGTTAAAATTTCTATGGAGGCAACAAAGTCACGTGGCTTAAAAGACTATGGAGTCACTCATGCCTCAATTCAACATCAGTAAGTATCTACAGATACTTTCCAATTTTAATCTTGTTCCATTGAAAAAGATTTCTTCATTTACAAAATAAACAGAACAATATATTGCCTACTTCACGGTATGTTTTCAGAATGAAAGTGATAACGTACATGAGTAACTTTAACATGATGTACAACATATGGTAAAGGGTGAATCATGTTTTTATGATCATTGCTATTATGTACTAAACACATAAACATGACTTCTCAACTGAATGTATTACTATCTCTTTCAGATGAAGTGTAATAATCTATAAAATGAAAGAGTTTTAGAAAACACTTCTCTATAAAGCTCTGCAACCCAGTGCTATGCTTATGTGTTCATGTCACTAAAACTCCTCAGAACTATACAGAAAGCAGGGTAAACTTTGAATTTAAACACCCAAAACTGTTAAACTAGAAATACATGTGTACATGTGCATACATGCATAGATCTTGAAACTATCACATCTCATGTAAAAGGAATGTGATAGCAATGTACACTGATGATTGATTACTAAGAAAACTCAAAAATTCAGTACTGTCACAGGAGAGTGCTCATCTCATGATCTGTGTAAATTCACTCAGTTTGGAGCTATTTTAATATTCAGATACTTAGTTATTCTGCTTTAACATGATCCTCCTTTTGTATAGAGAAAGCATGCAGCAAGAAAAAGTAGAAAAGAGAATTCTCATCCAAGTGGTAGTAGCATATACATTCATCTTGCTCTGTATTTTTGTAGAATACCAAGATGAAATGGGCACCAAGATTATACAGAAGCCCTGAAGAATACAAAATCATTGATTCCATACAATAAAAAAGTATGCTGCACAAGATCAAAGATGATTTCTTTGCATATGCTATACTTTATAGTAAACATGATAAAAATTTATTTAGGAATCAAAATTGTCTACTTCGCTTGAAGGATTTTAAGTCCAATGAAAAGACGTAATGAATTTTTAAACTTCATAATAGTATCAGATAACAGTAGTGTTATCTATATTCTAGTTCAAGGGTAGATTTTCTTCATAAAATGTTTAGTTAGGGCACTTTGCTTTGAAATTGTAATAGAATTCAAATTTAAAATCAGTGACTTTTCAGTTTTATGAGGAATCTATTCCAGGAATATAAAGAAAGATTAAGAATCTTCTATAAAAATACTATATATATATGCAAATATATTTCAAAGATTTCAGAATTTAATACTCCTATTTTCCTCTTTTCAGTAGTGCTTTTGTTAAATTTTGAATCAGAAACTTGCGTTCTTGAGAATATTATCATTTGAAGCTAAATAATTGTCCTAGGAAATCCAAATTTTTGTTTCTTACTCTAGTATACAAAACAATCAAGAAGACTTGTGGAATTTCAAAGATGATAGATTTTTAAAAGCAGACTTTATCTAGTTTGCTATTTCAGATATGAAAGTAAAAAGTTGTCATTTTGTGCTCCATTCTTGGAGATGGGTCTTTGAAAATTCCTTTTGTTTTTCTCTTGAAGATGTAATATAGCCTTCTATAAGTTTTTTGAGAGATATGATTGAGACAAACTAGGGATGCAGAAATAAAGCAGATTTTAATGTTAGTGTTATATAAAACACAGCAACAGATCTCAAGCAAAACACAAAAGAAAAAGATGCCCAAAGTAAATTAAGCCCTGTTCCTCCTTTCTGTCATTAACATCTGGGTGACTGCATAAAAATGATCAGGATACGAGTCAGGTGTGGGGGTGCAGGCCTATAATCCCAGACTGGACAATTTAGGAAGCCCTTATGTCAAAAGTAAAAATACTTAAATAGATAAGGATGTAGCTCAGTAGGAAGGTCCTTGATTCAATTCTTAGTACCATAAACACACACAGATTCTCAGGATCTGAACCAACTGAAGAGGGCCATGACATAGCCACAAGCCTACTGCCTAATGAAACCAAA